>JAKUCV010005017.1:88777-106081 GCA_028386065.3 Turnera subulata | reverse complement strand
AACCTCACTATGATGCCTGCAGGTAATCTAACCCTCATCGGTTTTTCCAAGGATGTATCTTCACAGTTATGTTGTATAGCATAGGTCTGAGCAATAAAGGAATGTGTAGCTCCAGGATCAATCAATGTGAAAGCAACTCTACCATAAATTGTAAAGATACCTGCTATGACTTGGGCAGCATCAGGGTCCTCCTCTGCAGTGATAACGAAAGCTCTAGGAACTGCTGTGCTCTGGTTGGCTCCAGATTGGGTCCTTGCGGAAGGATTCCCACGACCACGACCCTGTCCTTGCCCTTGTGCTCTAGATCCACTTGGCACACTAGCCATAGAGGCCTGAACTGTTGGTGCCGGTGCAGAGTTACTGGCTCTTCCAAGCTTCGGACATGCATAACGGTAATGTCCCAGCTCGTTGCACTCAAAGCATCTGACTGATGATATGGGACGTCGGAAGCGGTTATCTCCAGAACTAGTTACTCCAGGTCCACTCCATCCTCCAATCGAAGCTCCGCGGTTGTTAGTCCAACCACGTCCATAGGTCATCTGCTGATACTGTCCACGTCCAGCTACAGGTGCACTAGCGGTAGGTACATATGGCTTCTTGTTCTGACTCGGTGGAACCTGCGGTGCATTCCTCTTCCGGCGATATTCCTGTTGGTCACGCCATGTAACTTCAGCCTTCTGAGCATCCCTTACCATGTCCTGATATCCAGCATAATCCTTGCATCCCATGATAGCTCGGATGTCAGGATGTAGACCTCTCCAGAAACGTTGGCATCTAGCTTTGGTAGTTGCTACCAGATCTCCAACATACAAGGACAAACGATCAAACTTCTTCTCATACTCTGTCACAGTCATATTATCCTGGCGCAATTCCAGGAATTCGCGCTGCATGCGTTCCTGAAATTCTTCAGTAATGAACTTGTCCCTGAACATGGCCGTGAATTCAGCCCATGGCATCACCACTGGTTTCGGCAGGTCTCTTGTGGTAGATTCCCACCATGTTGCTGCTTCTTCACGGAAAAGAGAAGCGGCATAGTTCGCCCACTGGTCAGTTGTGCACCTGATCTTAAGCATAACCCTGGCGATCTGACGTAACCACTCGTCTGCCTCACGAGGGTCAGTCGCTCCTGAAAAAGGCTCACCCCCAAGCTCAGAAAGCTTGGTAAAAACAGGGTCTTCGACTGGTCCCCCGACTGTCTGCCGATGAAGAATCTGGGTCATCATGTGCATCATCTGCAAGGACATCTGGTATGGCATACCCGGTACCCCATCGTAGACATATGGTTCTTCTTCGTACGCATTCGGTTGACCGATTGACACTTGGTCTTCTTCCAAGTGCTGTTGGGTGGCATGCTGGTGTCCCTCAGCCGGATCCATCTCGTCCTTCCTATATGAAGATGTATGCATGAGTATTATATTTTAAACATGTGGAGCAGGATATGCACAAACAATCAAACAACAACCAAGGACCTACAGCCCGCTCCGCTACCAAAATGAAACGCCCCGACCCGTATTTACCGTTATACACAGTAAACACGTGGGACTACATACTATCACAGTATCCAAATGATAAATGTCACGACCAACAACAATAATACAACAATAGTACATCATACAATAGCAGTACTTGTCCCAGTACGGAGACGTTATTATAACAAGCAACAGTATCGAGTAGAAAAATGCAAGCAGCGGAAGTCTTAATAAAATACAACAATAAGAACGATATGATAGCAATGCATCGCAGGATGGATCCGGGACTAGCAGAGGGTGCGCCACAGCTTGCCTCGAACGTACCTGAGTTAAGCAAAATCAAACTACGCGACCAGGTCACGCAGGCGAGGGGTGAGTCCGAAGTGCTCACCGGGTAAAATCCATAAGCAGATATACATATACAAGAAACCGTAAATAATCCAAGTCACACTAACAAAAATAAATTTAAGTTCACACGAACCCTAAATAACACCTTCTGTGATCCTAGACACGCTATACCAATTTTATTATCAGGGCCCCTATCACTAGTCAAATGGTGGCCGTCGCCTGGTAGTCAAGCTAGCTAGCCCGTGGACCCCTCCTCGGTACCTCCACGTAATAACTGGCACAGACAGGGAGCAGGACCAACCACTAACTCTCCCCCAGTGCCCAAACAATAACAATAACTTGGTACAGATAGGGAGCAGGCACTAGCCACTAACTCTCCCCCAGCACCATAATCTAAGACTACCATCTGGCTGTTCCAACATTTAACTGTGACTTACTAGATGTCTAAGTGTTTTCTTTTTATTATTTTCTTTTCCCTCGACTAGTTACTACATATCTATCATCCAACCATTATCTCATTATCCCGAGCAGGCTCACAGCCTCTCCGCTCGTCTGGATAATACAACTTTCTCATCTAGTACCCTCGGTACTCTACTCTCACAATTTTCTCAGCCATCAACAACAGTAAATACCTACTAATACCACATTTCTATTATTACCAATAGCGTTAACAGTAGCATCAATTCAACATCATCAATGGCAATAAATCCCAATTAAATTCATCTCACAACAACCATTCACAGCCACAAAGATTTATTCAAGCAAATAGCACAGGTATTAAACAACAACAACTTGGTACTACGGGCAGTAAATAAATATTTACTTATCCTTACCTTGGCCGATAAATTCTTCGTGAATTTCTCCCTCGGGTTCCAAGCCCTCGTTTGCGTCCTCTTCACCTAGATGTATTAACATAAAATCACATAAATGCACAACCAAAATGATATGCTTATGATAGTCTTTTTCTATAATTCGTTTATAGTATCACTATGTCATTTATACCCAATGAATATTTATAGATTATATATATATATATATACATGTGTATATATATTTATGCATAGCATTAGTATTGTAGTTTACTACATATTTATTTAGTGCTCTCAGTGTAAATAATGTATACCTATATATTTATGTTATTATTACTATTATTACTTTTTTTTTCTTGCTATTACTTGCTAATTACCGTTAGTTTAATTTGTGTGTAATGTGAAGAGATGATAAGTCAGCCCACTAAGCCCAACGTTCAGCCCATCCCAAGGCTATATCCTTCTACCTTTAAGTTAAGCCCATCAGCCCATCATATTATCCAAATCTAAATGTTTTAGCCCATTACCTAATGGTTACTAACCCAAAACTCAGCCTGCTTCACTCACCTGTTTCAGCTCGCCACGAACGCAGCAAGACCGGACGGTGCAGGGCTGCAAGCGGCAGTGCGACGCGAGGTGGAGGACGAACGGCGCGGCTCTGCTCGGTGGAGGACGACGGCTACAGGCACGTTTGAAGGGCGGGATGAAAGACGGCTGCTGAGGCGTGATTCGCTTGTCACTGCAGCTCGTGCGGCAGTGGAGGCTTGCAGCGGTGGCCGGTGGGTTGTTCGCTGGTGGTGGCGTACCGCGACGGAAACACGTGCAGCGGCGAGCGAGGGTGCAAGGGCGGCGAGGAGAAGGCGATGGTGGAGGCACCGTACGCGGGTGCTGCTCGTGGTGTGGTGGCCGGTAGCGGTTGCGAGCGGCAGTGGAGAGGCGAAGAAGAAGAAGAACGGAGGCGCTGCACGTTGAGGAGGTGACGGGTGCGCGGCTGCAGGCGCGGTGAAGGGGTGGTTCAGCGGCGGTTGGTGCGTGTTGCAGGGGCAGTGGGTGGTGGTTCGGTCCGGTGGTGCAACTTTTAGAACGGCGGTGGAGCTATGGAGGAAGAAAAGAAGAAGATGGTGGTGCTGCACGCCGGTGCCGCTTGTGGCGTGGTGGTCGGCGGTGAGGAGGGTGCAAGCGGTTGTGGAGAGGTGAAGAAGGAGGAGAAGAAGAAAATGAAGGTGGTGAACAGGGGGTTACGGTTGGGGTTGTTGTTGAGTTGTTGTATATATATATATATATATATATATATGACAACGATGTTGTACGAAAAATAAAGATGGGTGGCTAGGGAGTGTAGAGGATGGGTACTGTGTGTGTGGTTTGGCAGACATCAATGGTTTATATAACCAGAAAAATAAACAAAAGAAACGACACATGAATAAAGGTGAGGAAGAGAGGCAGTGATGAGCATGTTGGCCACAGTGAGTGTAATTATGGTGATGCACGATCAAATGAGCTGGAAAGAAACCCAACCAGCAAAAGTTTTTTTTTTTATATTATTATCATTATTATTATTATTATTATTATTATTATTATTATTATTACTACTATTATTATTATTATTATTTTCATTAAATATTCTTTTGGTAAAAGACTTATATGCTATTTCTAGTTCCTCTTGGTGGTAACACTAACCTAGGGGTATAATCGTCTTTTCACGGTTTACCCACTCCGGAAAATCTCGTAAAATATACGGAGTATGGTTCGAGACTCGGAATTGGAATCTGATGCTCGGTTTACCATAAAATACTTTCCAAGGTTATTTTTTTTTTACATGGTAAATTACTGTACCAAGCATTTTACAGTCCGGTAAAAATATAAATTTTTACCCGGGCTGTTACAGAAGTGCTCACCGACGAAGGATAAACAGAGATATGCAGGCAACCATAATACTTTCGAAGTAAATACAGGCAAAAACATCACAAGGAATCTACCATAACACAATTGAGCCAAGACCAAAAGAATATTTATTATTATTACCAATTTTATCTTCCGGGCCCCCGTTACTGGACAAGCTAGGGTCGTACCTGGTTATTAACTAATTCCGGATGCCAGGCCAAAACACAATCCGGGATCAACATCCCAATATCCAAATCATCCGAGATCAACATCCCCAATAACCAAACCAAACCGGCCATGACACCACAGAACTAGCCTCTAACCATCTAGTCGTACCACTACTTTCCACGTGACAATTAAATCATCATCTCAAATTCAATTCCAATTCCATTTCCAATACTCATTATCCTTTCCTCAATTATCCAAAGTTATCAGTTCAACATTAATCTCAGCACAAATTCCACAAACCAATAACACAGTTTATCAACAACAACAACAACATCATAGCAGTCAAACAACCAACAGTAATCATCTCAGCAGTTCAATCAAACAACAAAACACACACAGTATTACGGGCACATATCCAAGGTTATCCATCCTCACCTTATGTGTCTCTGAAACTGCTATCCGGTCAAACCTCGAGACCCTATATGTATATATAGGAACACAATAATCACTTATAATGCACATCAAAAATGATTATGCATGATACTGGTTTAATTGTATTTAGACGGCTTATCTGTTCATTTATTATCTCCATAGTTATCTTATTACCAAACAGTTCTTCCAACTTGGTGGTAATTAATTTATTCCAACGGTTGTATTAAGTATACTTGATTAAATTAAAAACCGAAACCGAGCGCCCAAGCCGATATCCCGGCCCTTAGGTCGCTTAGGATAAGAAAATACATACTCATAAATACGTTGTTTAAATCATATATAGGAAATCATATTACTAAGTATATAATTGTAACAGCCCGGGTAAAATTTTTGATTTTTACCGGGGACGGTAGAAATTGTCTTACCGTGATTTACTGTTGAATTAATCTTGAGTAATTAATTCAAGGTAAATCGGGAGTTGTTTTCGAAACCGAGGGTTTTCCCGCGCTCGTGATTTTCCCGTGGATTTTTCGGAACTAAGTTGGTATTTTTCGGGTTTCGGAATTTCTCGGAAAATCACACCGGAAAATAACTAAGGAGGTATCGGTTATTTTCAGGTCCGGATCGGACTCGCCCGTAATACGGACGAATCGTATTATTTGAGGTTCACAAGCCAAATAGTAATTGCCGTTTATAAAAGAGGCATCAACCGGTGGAAGAAGGAGAGGAAGAGAAGAAGAAAAAAAAAGAGAGAAAAAGAGAGAAAAGAAAAAAAAGTGAAAAAAAAGAAAAAAACAGAAAAAAATATACAGAAAAAAAAATGAGAGAAAAAAATACAAGAGAAAAAAAAAGGGAATAAAAATTGAGAAAAAAATAGAAAAGAGAAATCAGAAAAATAGAAAAAGGAAGAAGAAAATACGAAAAAAGAAGAAAAAAGAAAAAAAAATATGGTGAACAGTCCGTCACCCAGGCGCCTCTGGTTACTGTGCACGCTGGCTAGATCCGCCGGACACTCCGCGACGCGCCGACGACCCGTGACAGACCCGACGGATCTGTCCTCCTCGCGTCTCCCGCCTCCTGCCGACGACGTCGTGTCCAGTTGCCGCCACCCTCGCGCCGCTCTCAGTCCGCTGGTGCCCTGCTGTGCTCGCTCGTCCATCCCCGCCTCGTACACGGCGTCGCCGCTGCGTCAACCCGAGGTGAGACCCGCTTGACCCGCGTTCGACCCGGATGCCTCTGGTCGGGTCGCGCCTTGTATGTGGGCTTTTGTGTGGTCGGGCTGTGTGGTGTTGGGCCGGGCCAGGCTGTTGCCTTGGTCTGGGCCGACACTATACATGGCCCAGTCCAATAAAAAAAGAAATAATATATATATGTATTTATTAATTAATCTGGTGTACAATTTTGAAAAAAATTATATAGTTATTTTGAGAAAATTGTGGCCAATTTAATTCTAGTATTTTCAGGAAAATATAAGTATATTTACTTGGGTAAATAATTAAGTGTTGTTTGGAAACTATTATTAATTGGAAAAAAACATATATATATACCTTGAAATTAATTTCTGGAAATTATATATATGTATTATTTTCTCTGGAAAATTATGATTGTGGGAATTATATAAATATGTATTTTGTAAATTAAAGTTAATTATATTTTGTGTTGGAAAATACTATTACTATATATATTTAGAAAAGATAAATACTACAAATATTTTTTGAAAATTATAAATAGATTGTTATGTTCTGGAAAAATTATGGAGTTTAATATTTTGGAAAGTATACTTATTTTATGAAAATATTTTTAAAGAGTTTTAATTAAAGTATAGTACCGAAATTATATTCGGAAATACGTTCGGTAAATTACTTTCGATAAAAGATAATAAATAAAAGACATGTAATCGGGATGAGTTATTACGCATTTTGGGCATCATAGTATACCGAATATGTGCATTTATGTGTATGTATGATTTTGTTGTATAGGTTTTTGGATATCGGGCAGTTTCCCGAGGAGCCGGCGTCGTACCAGTCATAGTTTTCGGAGTTGAGTAGTCGGCCAAGGTGAGGATGGATTTCCTTCAATATGTGCCTATATTACTCGGTTATCATGTTTTGATGATTGTGCATTGTCGAATGTGCTTTTGCTGTGTTTTGGTTCGGGATGTTAATCCCGGAGTCTTGTTGGGTATTTTTGGGATGTTTATCCCGTGTTGATTTTCTGTGTTTTTTTCGGATTAAGAGTAATGGTATAATTAATGAATTGTGACAAGGATGTCGATCCTTGGTATTTTGGATGGGATGTCTATCCCGGTATTTTGGTTGGGGATGTTGATCCCTACGATTTGATTTTAATGACGGTAATATAATTGTCACGTGGTAGGTAGAGGTACGACCGGATGGTTTGAGACTGTTTGTGGTGGCCATGATCTGGGTTCGTGTGATAAGCATGTCTATGCTTGGGATGTCTATCCCGGTTTGTTATTTTTGGGATGTCTATCCCTGGGTTCTTTTTGATCTGGCACCAGGAACAGGTTGATAACTGGTACGACCCTAGCTTATCCGTGACAGGGCCCGGAAAGATAAAATTGGATAATTGGATTTTGTTGAGTCTTTTGGTTGGTTTTTGATTGTTTTTGGCCTTGAGTAACTTTAGTGTCCATATTGGTGGTCTTTCCATTGTCGTGAGCACTTCGGACTCACCCCTCACCTGCGGGCTTTCATCCCGTAGGATGAGTTGTTTGTTGTACAGGCTTGGTGCATTCCAGACAGGCTGCGGCGTTATCCCTTGGACGGGCTCGGATCCATCGTTTGCATTTGTGCATACAGTGTATATGTGAGTCTTTATAAGTCTCCCGCTGTGCATGTTTTCATTATTATTGGACCAATGGGCCGGATTTGTTACTTATGTTGTTTTATTATTTTGGGCCGTTGGGCCGAGTTATGGTTGTTTACACTGTATGCTAGGCCTTGTTGGGCTGGGTTGTCACAGTTCCGGCTTGTGTTTACTGTGTACGGTAAATACGGGTCGGGGCGTTTCATTTTAGTAGCGGAGCGGGCGTTAGGTCTTGTTGGGCAGTCTTTGTGTGTTTGTGTCCTGTTTGCATAGTTCGCTCCATTTGTTATTTATTTTATATCATTTAGTTAGTGCATTATGGATCCAGTCAAGGGAGGCCAGCTGTCGCAGAGCATACACATATGAGGTAAATGATGCCATAATAAGCGAAAATATAAATATTATTAATATTACAAATACTGATATTTTGGGTACAAAGGGAAATATTAATATTTTGAGTACAAACAGAAATAATACATTGATTTTTGATATTTTATAAAAATGAAAATACATTTAACGGTTCGGAACGACGTTGACATGGAAACTGTTTGCGTCACTGTTGATGTTGACCGTGACCCTATCGCTCCATGAGAACCACATGCCGCCTCTGTCGCGCTGGCCAGGAATCTCGAACCGGTTTGCTTGAGGGAACCGGAGTGGGATGAGACCGTGATCGTCCCGTGGTTGCCACTGCGTCTCCGTCAGAAGAACCATATTTGGTTTGTACTGGTTCTTCAAGTCCCTCAAAGTACGCGAGAATTTCTGGGCACGCCTTGCAACTCCTCTGCAGTTCCACACCAGTAGTCGTGCCTTTGGCCAGGTTGGAGGTAGCTGAGTCATTCTGGGCATGCTCTGAGTCGTCATCGAGAGTTGGTAGTAGGCACCTTGCTCCACAGTTTGGCAAGTGGACTCCAGGTTGAACTCCTGTAGCCTTTCGGAGATGAAGAACATCACGGAGTTTGCCGATCCGTAGTATGAGGTCCTCAGTGTTCCATGGTCCTCTAGGAAGAACACCTCTTCCATAGGAGTGACGAAGAATCTTGAGGAGTAGATCTCGTCGACAAAGACCAGTCGGGGCATTCTGCCGAGCTCGTTCGGTAGCTCTTCAGCACGTTCGTTGACCATGCTGTACGCCAGACGGTTTCTCCTGCCAAGGTTGGCACCTTCGACGAAGAAAACTGAAGATGGAGCAGGCATCTTGATTTGGACGTGTGGGGTTTTGTTTTGAACGTTGTGGTTTGTTTTCTGAGAGTTTTATTTTCTTTTAAAATGCTTTTGATGATTACACATCACCGCTCCTTCTTTTATACACTTACGGGGAGCGTGATTACCGTTTTTGATTTTAAAGATTTTGCTTTTTGAATTTTACCGTTGCTTGCATTTATTGCTTTACGCGTTTTTCGGACCCATGCCAGAGTTTTTCAGTCTTTTTCCACCTTATGATTTTCTTTCGCTCTGGCTACCTTGTCTTTTCTTTTTGTGGCCTTTCTATATTTTCTTGCACCTTTCACCACTTGCATCCGTGACCGTTGAGGATGGACAGATGGGACCGCATCTCGAGTAGAGAGCATGTGCGACGAGTTTACAGCTGTTCGGACATCGTGGAGAGATGCGAGACGAGACTGACGTTTTTGGCTTATGCAGAATTTGTGGACAAGTGGGTATTGTTTCTTTCGAGGGACACAGGACGTTCCCGTGATCATCGCTGTGCGAGTTACGTTTCGTGCTTCGAGGATGTTCACGTCCGATATGAGCACCGTTCATGAAAACGTGTTTTGTTTTAATTTCTTTTTGTTTTGATTTTATTAAATGAGTTTTGTTTTTAGTCTCTTTATTCTTAATTTTATATTCTTGTTGTTGGTTTTTGTTTTGCTTTGTGATATTTTTATTTTTTTCTGTTAGTATGAGTTTTCACAATTTAACAAGAGTTTTTGATTTAAAAGGAAATTTATTTTATTTATTTAATAAAGGTTTACATCGGAGAAGAAGTACTCTCTATGGAGTTACTTGCTTCTCTAGATCTTTTACAAGCTGTTTTACATTTTGCATGTGCGGGAACAGCTCCATGCACGCTAGTTCTATCTGCGCCACCGCCGAGCTGATCTTCTTCAGCGAGAAGTTCAGTTGCGTCATCTTCTGTTGCGGAGTGCTGCTCTCAGCTACCGCCTTGCCCTTATGATCTTCAGCCTTCTTGCTGGCACGTTTCTTCCGTCGTTTTGGGGAAACGACCATGTGCTCCTTCAGGCCGACGATGTTGGTTTTGAACCGCTTCTTTGGAGGCTCTTCATCGGAGCTTGTTGGGAAAGCTGTGCCGCCGATGTAGCTGTTGTTCTCCGAGTCAGAAGTTGTCCTTGATCTCAGTGGAGACTCCATGACTGTATGTGAGTATGCCAGTCATGAGGTTTGGTATTTATAAGCGGATGAGATGACGCTTAAGGGTATAAGCGGTATCTCATGTTGAGGTTGGATACCTGGCAGAGTGTGCCAGAATCTTATCGTGGTAGGACCCACGGATAAGACGGAATTTTGGGGACGAAATTCTTTTTAAGGTGGGTAGACTGTAACAGCCCGGGTAAAATTTTTGATTTTTACCGGGGACTGTAGAAATTGTCTTACCGTGATTTACTGTTGAATTAATCTTGAGTAATTAATTTAAGGTAAATCGGGAGTTGTTTTCGAAACCGAGGGTTTTTCCGCGCTCGTGATTTTCCCGTGGATTTTTCGGAACTAAGTTGGTATTTTTCGGGTTTCGAAATTTCTCGGAAAATCACACCGGAAAATAACTAAAGAGGTATCGGTTATTTTCTGGTCCGGATCAGACTCGCCCGTAATACGGACGAATCGTATTATTTGAGGTTCACAAGCCAAATAGTAATTGCAGTTTATAAAAGAGGCATCAACCGGTGGAAGAAGGAGAGGAAGAGAAGAAGAAAAAAAAGAGAGAAAAAGAGAGAAAAGAAAAAAAGAGAGAGAGAAAAAAAGAGAAAAACAGAAAAAAATATACAGAAAAAAAAGAAGAAAACGAGAGAAAAAAATACAAGAGAAAAAAAAGGGAATCAAAAATCAGAAAAAAATAGAAAAGAGAAATCAGAAAAATAGAAAAAGGAAGAAGAAAATACGAAAAAAGAAGAAAAAAAGAAAAAAAAATATGGTGAACAGTCCGTCACCCAGGCGCCTCTGGTTACTGTGCAAGCTGGTTCGATCTGTGCCGCGTCTCGACACACCGCCACAGCCAGGGGAGTCGCCGCGCCGTCGCGACCCCGGAGCCGCCTTCCCCGAGTCCTTCCGCCGCCGGACACGCCGCGACGCGCCGACGACCCGTGACAGACCCGGCGGATCTGTCCTCCTCGCTTCTCCCGCCTCCTGCCGACGACGTCGTGTCTAGTTGCCGCCACCCTCGCGCCGCTCTCAGTCCGCTGGTGCCCTGCTGTGCTCGCTCGTCCATCCCCGCCTCGTACACGCCGTCGCCGCTGCGTCAACCCGAGGTGAGACCCGCTTGACCCGCGTTCGACCCGGATGCCTCTGGTCGGGTCGCGCCTTGTGTGTGGGCTTTTGTGTGGTCGGGCTGTCTGGTGTTGGGCCGGGCCGGGCTGTTGCCTTGGTCTGGGCCGACACTATACATGGCCCAGTCCAATAAAAAAAAGAAATAATATATATGTATTTATTAATTAATCTGGTATACAATTTTGAAAAAAATTATATAGTTATTTTGAGAAAATTGTGGCCAATTTAATTCTAGTATTTTCAGGAAAATATAAGTATATTTACTTGGGTAAATAATTAAGTGTTGTTTGGAAACTATTATTAATTGGAAAAAAACATATATATATACCTTGAAATTAATTTCTGGAAATTATATATATGTATTATTTTCTCTGGAAAATTATGATTGTGGGAATTATATAAATATATATTTTGGAAATTAAAGTTAATTATATTTTGTGTTGGAAAATACTATTACTATATATATTTAGAAAAGATAAATACTACAAATATTTTTTGAAAATTATAAATAGATTGTTATGTTCTGGAAAAATTATGGAGTTTAATATTTTGGAAAGTATACTTATTTTATGAAAATATTTTTAAAGAGTTTTAATTAAAGTATAGCACCGAAATTATATTCGGAAATACGTTCGGTAAATTATTTTCGATAAAAGATAATAAATAAAAGACATGTAAT
Organism: Turnera subulata; assembly: GCA_028386065.3. Lineage (NCBI taxonomy): Eukaryota > Viridiplantae > Streptophyta > Magnoliopsida > Malpighiales > Passifloraceae > Turnera > Turnera subulata. The sequence goes on along the minus strand of JAKUCV010005017.1, from coordinate 93,959 downwards.
CGGGATGAGTTATTACGCATTTTGGGCATCATAGTATACCGAATATGTGCATTTATGTGTATGTATGATTTTGTTGTATAGGTTTTTGGATATCGGGCAGTTTCCCGAGGAGCCGGCGTCGTACCGGTCATAGTTTCCGGAGTTGAGTAGTCGGCCAAGGTGAGGATGGATTTCCTTCAATATGTACCTATATTACTCGGTTATCATGTTTTGATGATTGTGCATTGTCGAATGTGCTTTTGCTGTGTTTTGGTTCGGGATGTTAATCCCGGAGTCTTGTTGGGTATTTTTGGGATGTTTATCCCGTGTTGATTTTCTGTGTTTTTTTCGGATTAAGAGTAATGGTATAATTAATGAATTGTGACAAGGATGTCGATCCTTAGTATTTTGGATGAGATGTCTATCCCGGTATTTTGGTTGGGATGTTGATCCCTACGATTTGATTTTAATGACGGTAATATAATTGTCACGTGGTAGGTAGAGGTACGACCGGATGGTTTGAGACTGTTTGTGGTGGCCATGATCTGGGTTCGTGTGATAAGCATGTCTATGCTTGGGATGTCTATCTCGGTTTGTTATTTTTGGGATGTCTATCCCTGGGTTCTTTTTGATCTGGCACCAGGAACAGGTTGATAACCTGGTACGACCCTAGCTTATCCGTGACAGGGCCCGGAAAGATAAAATTGGATAATTGGATTTTGTTGAGTCTTTTGGTCGGTTTTTTATTGTTTTTGGCCTTGAGTAACTTTAGTGTCCATATTGGTGGTCTTTCCATTGTCGTGAGCACTTCGGACTCACCCCTCACCTGCGGGCTTTCATCCCGTAGGATGAGTTGTTTGTTGTACAGGCTTGGTGCATTCCAGACAGGCTGCGGCGTTATCCCTTGGACGGGCTCGGATCCATAGTTTGCATTTGTGCATACAGTGTATATGTGAGTCTTTATAAGTCTTTCGCTGTGCATGTTTTCATTATTATTGGACCAATGGGCCGGATTTGTTACTTATGTTGTTTTATTATTTTGGGCCGTTGGGCCGAGTTATGGTTGTTTACACTGTATGCTAGGCCTTGTTGGGCTGGGTTGTCACAGTTCCGGCTTGTGTTTACTGTGTACGGTAAATACGGGTCGGGGCGTTTCAATAATATTCCATAAAGTACTTATACTCGATTAAAATAGTAATAAATACGTATTTGTTTAGTAGCCAATGATTTTAAAATAGTGAAAACGATAAATACGTGAAAATGATATTTGAATATTATATTTGATAATAAACCATTAAATAGAAAATATCACCATCTGAAAGAATTTAATATATGCTATATATGGTATAAAACATTGTTGTAGTATATATACATATATAACCGAGGATTATAGATAGAATAAAAATAATAACGATACCATAGCTCGTTATAAAATACAACGGTTATTTAATAATATAACAATTCAAAACTTGTACATACTAAATAGTTAGATTTAATATATAACAAAATCATTGGGCAAAAATATTATAACTGTTAATAAATTAATATTTCAAAATTATATTACTGTTAATAAAATATTTCTTGATAAATTAATAAAATATAATTTAGCCTTAAAATAATTTTTGCACGGGTTATAGGTAAGAATAAAATTGATAGAAATAATTGATATGGAACTAATATTAATTTAGCCCAAAAGAACATATTAAAAATAAACTCATGTATATATATAGTCAAAAATATAAATTAAGATCTAATATTATTTAGCCAATGAAATATCGTTGGTAATATATATATATATAAGAATAAAATTGGTAAATAAAATAGGATATGGGCCTATTATTATTTAGCCCAGAAGAACAGAAATTAAACATATTAGAACGTATTAATCAAACATAATTAAGAAATTAAGCCCAGGGGACCTTCACTTGCGTTTAGTTCATCGGGAAAAATAATAAAAATGACTTCGCATTAATTAAATAAAAGACTTAATGAAATTAGAAATTATGGGCCTTTAATTATAATTAGCCCAATTAAAATAAATAAAATTGAAAATTAAATTCAATGGGCCCTTTACGAGCCCAGGTAAATGTAAATGAAATTAAAATCGGGAATTAAATGCTATGGGCCTTTTTAATAGCCCATTCGGAAAATTAAATAAGGCATAAAATAAATAAATGGAAGCTTGAATTAAATAACAAAAGCATGAATAAATAAGTAAAAGCATAGTTAAATGAATAAGGCAAAGCATAAAATAAATAATTAAAACAAGATATAAAACATAAGTCAATTTTAGTTAAGTTAATTAATCGTTTTGAGTAATCGTTTAAAGGTCCGAGTCCATTAATATTGTCTGAGGTCCGTTAATGATGCATGAAGGGTCCAAGGCTCGGATTTTACCCAAAGGTCTGTTTTCGAGCTCGCCGGAAAATTCTTGGGACTGCCGGAACCTCGTCGGATTCCGGCCAAGCACTGTTCACGCAGACCCAAGGCAACCAACGCTTCTGTTGCAGTTCATCACCCAACAAAACATCCAATAACATCAGCAGCACCACCGTACCCGCTGCCAGCACCACCAACAACACCCAAGCACAACCACCAATCCGGTTACAGCAACAATAGAGAACCGTCATCACCACCAACAATCGCAGACACGAAATCCGATTAGTCCAATCCAACAGGAATCGGATTTATAGGAAGGATAGAAATCGTGGAGGAAAGAAGAGTGGGTAATCGTCGGTTCTTACCCATACATCCATGAGATCGACGACGTCGGGCGGTGGATCGGAGGTAGGGAAGGGTCACGCGAGCAGCAACCTCCTTGGCTCTGCTACCTAGCACAGAGGCAGAATAGGGGCGGCTCGGCAGCAGCGGCGTATCACTGCTCGGTGTAGTAGTCGAGCTGCGACGGCGGCAGATCATGAGGAGCTGCAACGAGGAAGGACGATCCCCTGCGATGGTGGCTCGGCTGTCTTGGCAGAAACGCCATCGTTTGGCTGCAGCGACAGAGGAGGGTGGCGGCGATCGCGGGAACAAGGGGAAGGGAGGAGGCAGACGGGTCTCGGTTGCTGGAGAGGAGGCGGCGCGGCTCGTCGGTGAATTGCAGAGGAGAAGAAGAAAAGGAAGGGGTAGGTGTGTTGGGTCGACGGCTAGAGTTGAAGGGGTTAGAGGCAGCGGTTGATGGGGAGGAGAGGCGGCAGCGGGAGAGACTTGCAGAGGAGGAGGAGGGAGAGGATCGGTAGCCATGGGAAAGAGATGTAGCAGGGGAAGAAAAGAAAAGGAAGAGGAAGATGGGAGGGATGGTGTGTGTGTGTGGATTTCGGGGAAGCAGAAGAGAAAATAAAGAAAAGGAAGGGGGAAGAAGACAGGGGAGAAAAGAAAAGAAAATGGGGAGGGCCGGTTGGTCACGGGTGGTTTCGGTGGAGGAGAGGAGAAAAGAAAGAAAAGAAAGAAAAGAAAGAAGAAGAGAAGGAAAGAAAAGAAAAGAAAAGAAGAGTGGCCACTAGCAAGCCACGATTGGCCGGTCCGGATTTCCGTCCCGAGTTCGAAAATACAACTTGGGCTCGGAAAATCTGATTAATTTCTCTGAGCGTTTTCCAAGTCTCGGAATTCAAAACCGAGGCTCGGTTAACGAAAGACACTCCAAAACGTGTATCAGTCGAAACCTTGTGTTTAACATTTTAACTTAATCTTTGTAAAACCTAAACATAATTTAAAAATTATTCTTTTATAAAATTCAAAATAAATCCCCAAAGATTAATTTATTATGTAACAGCCCGGGTAAAATTTTGGATTTTTACCGGGACTGTAGAAATTGTTTTACCGTGATTACTGTTGAATTAAACTCGGGTAATTAATTCGAAGTAAATCGGTAGTCATTTTTCGAAACCGAGAGTTTTCCCGCGCTCGGGAGTGTCTTCCTAACTAACCGAGCCTCGGTTTATAGTTCCGAGACTTGGACGACGTCCAGGAGGATTAATCGGATTTTCCGAGCCCAAGTTGTATTTTTGGACTCGGGACGGAATTTGTCGGAAAGACGGGAGTATCCCTGCGTCTACAGGATTCCGACGCGAGAATCCGGACCCGCCAACGAGCTTGCCCCGAGCCACACTTCTTCCTTCTTTTTCCTTCCTCTTCCTCTTTCCCCGGCAACGCTTCTTCTCTCTCCCGGTTTTTCCCCGGCCACGTGGGCCCCAATCTTCTTTCTTCCTTTCTTTCCCTTCCCTTCCCTTCTTTTCTCTTTTCTTTCTTTTCTTTCCCACTTTTTCCTCTTTCCGCCGGCCCTTTCTTTTTCTTTTCTACCCGTGAACCGCCGGCCCCTCACCCATCTCTTCTCCACTTTTCTACCTTGTCTTCTTCCTCCCCTCACATCACTCTCCCCTCAATTATTCCTCCCCTCAACCGGTGACCTCCCTCTCACCCTCTTCCTCTCCTCCTCACACCCATCTCCTTCCTCCCCTCCTCTTTTTCCTTCCGTCTTCACTGCCACCCAACACTACAACCGCCACCACCGTGACCACCACACCACTATCACACCATCTCTCCCTTCTCCTTCCTTCATCCTCTTCCGCCGCACCTTTCCCCACTCCTCCGCCACTGTTTGCAACCACACCGGAGGCAAGGAACCGCCGCCCAGTCCGACACCTCCGATAAGGAGGAGCAGGCCGCGCCGGTCTTCCTTCTTTCCCTGTTTCCCGTCTTCTACTACTCCATCTTCCTCCGCCCTCTCTCAGTCTCACGTCATCTCTCCCTCTCCCTTGCAACTCATGACGCCGCCGACGTGGGTGCGCCGACACCGAGGTCGGGTATGTCTTGGCTGCGTCTCTCCCTCTCTTTTCTTGGTTTCAATCTATTGTTCTAGCCAAGGTTAGTGGCTGATTTGTGTGGATTTGTTGTTGGTGGACTATGTTGGTTGATTGGCGAGGTTGTTGTGTGTGGGCTTGACGTCGATTGTGGGGTTGCTGTGAGTGTTGGTTCGCTTGGATGGCGTGGACGTTGCAGCTGTGGGTGTGGGTGTTGATTCCTTGGGTGTGTTGACGGTTAAGATTGTGGGTGTTTAGACTGTGGATGGGTTTGATTTGGTGGGTGGTTTGATTGAGGGAAGGAGCAGGTTGGGTGTTGCTGTGTGTTTGGGTGTTCTGTGAGCGTGAACAGTAGCTGCGAAGTGGAGCTTTGGGGGCTGCCGTGAACAGTGTTTGGCCGGAAT
>JAKUCV010005017.1:7518-87256 GCA_028386065.3 Turnera subulata | reverse complement strand
TACCCTCGGACAGGACTTGGATCCATAGGTTGCATTTGTGCATACAGTGTTAGTGCGTTTAAAGTCTTCCGCTGTGCATTGTTTCCGCTATTGTTGGGCCATTGGGCCGAGATTTATTATTTATGATGTTTTACTATTTTGGGCCGTTGGGCCGAGTTATTGTAGTTCCCACTGTATGCTTGGGCTTGTTGGGCTGGGTTGTCACAGTTCCGGCCTGTGTTTACTGTGTACGGTAAATACGGGTCGGGGCGTTTCATATTAAATATTATGGAAATAAAAGATGAATTTTTAGTAAATCATTGCAACAAAAATATCCCGGCAAAATAATAACAAAAGTATTATTATCAATGTTGATTAGGAAAAATAATAATAATAATGGTAACAACAATAACAATAATAATAATAATTTTGAGAGTAGTAAAAATAATAATGAAAATAATAAAAATTAACTCGGTTTGGTAAAATTCTTGATTAACCGCGATAAAATTTTATTAACCATCGTAAAAGTCAAAACAGCTTGGTAAAAATCACGAAAATTTTACCCGGTCTCACATATAATAAACATTTGCTTCTCCTTTCGAGTGAGGAGACTCCTCCCATGTACAAAGATGGGATAAGATGTCTTCCCAAGTGCAGATATATGACATGGATGCAAAATGTAAGATTCCTAGTCATTTGTTGGAGTGGGCGGAGAAAGAGGGGAGGTCAAATGTTCTGATGCACTTCATAATTGAATAGAAGATGTTGCAATCAATGTTAAGAATTGTTGCAAATACTGGTGGATTACTTTTTTTTTTTTGGAGAAATAGAGGAGAGTAATCTTAAATTCTAATACAATGAGTGTTTCCCTCAAGCAGGTGTCTTAAAATTTCTCACAATCACAATCCAACCATGCGTTTGATGGAAGAATGTTTTTCTAGATGAAAATTAGTTATTTTTCTCATATGAGTATTTTAATTTCCTTCATGTTCAAAAAAGTATTCATTGGTAGAAAAATGCTTATTAAAATAAAAATTAGAGCTATTTTCTCATGATATGGTGAATTATCTTGTTGCGGGTAAGTGTACAGGAAACACCAAGTATAATCCCTTTATAACTAGTAAAATAATTGTTTTTTTTTATGCTAGTAAAATAATTATTAAATCAATAAAATTTCGGGAGAAGATAGGAATTTGTAGATAGAAGAGGCACATCCAAATTTAAAGCGAAAAGTAATCGTCCAAATGCCTGAATGGAAAAGGAAAAAGGCATGCATACATGGTGATTAAGCTACATCATGAACTCCATGGCATATAATTACATAATCATCATTTCAATAATTCCCAGTGAAAAAACAACACAAAACAGACATCCCATCTATGGGCAGATGCACGCACTATGCAGATCTAGAAAATAGATATCCTGTGTATAAAGGTGCTTCATGCTTCAAATAAACAGAGAAGCATCAGGGAGTGGAGACGGCTGAAATGGCCTTGATACCGATCATTCAAGCTCTAAACACCATTTTTTTTTATGTGTAGGAAATTTAAGGAATAATCCCTTTTAACTTGCAATGTTGTAGTTTCCCGAACTGAGGGAAACTGCAGAGGGAAACTGGCTCTGCAGTTTCAAAATGAAGTCAAAGAATGGATGACGAACCTTTATTTCATTCCAGATCAAAAAATGGATCGACTATTAAGTTACAAAGAATGAGTACTGTTATAATACATGTTGAACCTAGCAAATTATTTAAGGCATTCTACAATTGACGTAATTCCTGAAAACAACTTAAATTGACCAATCTTCGGCAGCAATGGCTGAACCCCTCGTGATGAAAAACTAAGAAACGTTAAACATGTTGAAAACAGCGCCTACTCATTCTTGAATAAGCTTGCCGGAACCTGAAAGAAGCAAAAGAACCATAAGCAGAGTGGGACATAGAACTTTGAGGATGGAAATTCACAGGCCACTTTCTGTAGATCAATGATCAATGTATATGTGTACCACAGATCAAGGAAAGCTCTGACTTTCCATGTACAAGTATATGAGGAATCATGAGCACCAAGGATCATCCCTTAGAGCCATGGAATATGTTAAGGCCAACTTGGCATGAAATTTATGAATCCGGAGGCAGGCCGCCTCCCCAGGCTAGGGAGAATTGAAGTTTGCTGGGAAAGCTACCTAAACATGGCCCATATATTTCTATCTGGCTAGACTTAAATGGAACCAACTCAAGCCATTTTCAATGTAAATAAATCTGAGAGGTTGAGGAACAGAATTTGCTTATTTTAGTTCACAAAAGAAAATTGGGATGACACTACCGCAAAGGAAGGGAGAATACATCTCTAGTTCCAGTAAAGATATTTTACAAGACTCCCCACAAATAATTGAATCTCATAAGTTAAAATGACCATGTTGGAAATTTAGCATGATCTCCAAACCTTAATTTCGCTGGAAATTTCTTTCAACAGAATGCAAACACCAAGGAATACAACTTGTGATTTTACATAATAGTAGAACATAAAATGGTATATTACTTATAGCACATGCCATGGGTAGCAGCAGCAAGACTGTAATTTATTGTTCAAAAGCAAAAGAGGAAAAAATAACATTCATGCATCCCAAGTGAGAGATATATACCTTCACATGATGCGGCATGATCTTGATATCAAACGGTACATGCAGCCATGCCTCAGGGGGATAGAGCAAAAAGTTCTCAGGCTTACTTGTGTAGGCATCTGCATATTGATGGATGTGATAGGCAAAAGCAGATTCTTGACCTGTATCAGTGAGAAAAGTGGCACCGAAGGACTTGTTAAACATTTCCTTCATTGTTTGCCGCGCCCTCAATCTCTCCACATTCAAGTCATCCAGAAGAAGCTGGTACGCGTTGCTTCTCTGACTATCAGCTATAGTTGCATGCAACTTACCAAGCAGCTCTTGTAAGATGTGAAACTTCGCCTAATGCAAGAGAGGATTGAAGACAACAAAGCTATTATCAGCAAAGAAAGAAAATTCAGAATCTGGAATTTAGGCCGATTGCTAAATTGAACAAAAACAACAAGCTCTTGACAAAAGAAAGGGCTTCAGAAGTTTTCAGGGACTCAAATGTCTTAAAAATACCAAAAAGAGAGAGTTCTTCAAAATATCCGAACTGAACAGGGCAAACAAAACACTCCCGATAAAAGAAAGGACTTCAGAATTTTTCAAGGTGTCAAAGGTCTGTAAGAATAAGCCAAGTGAAAGAAAGTCCCCCAACTCTTTCTCTTTTATCATCCAGCCACAAAAACTTGGCCAGGCAACAGAATGCCAAATTTAAAAAAAGGATTCAAGCAATCATCAACGAAAGAGACAATTATCAGCTTCTTTTGAAATGGAAGATAAAGAGAAAGACATTGAGACCAAAAAAAAATAAAATTTAACATGTCAGGTATCTTTCAAATATATCCTGATTTAATTTGAGACCAGTGAAGCCCAAAACCAACAAGGAAAGTTTTTTAAAAACAGATCTAAATCTGCAGCCCTTTCTACACTTTGATCGAGTAAGATACCCCTGCCAAATTTCTATCTTCTCCTCAATGACTCAAAGAAATAGCTTTGCTGTTTGTTCCACTTAAGATGCAATGCTAATCTGTGTGGAACAGTACCAAAAATTGAATTGCCTGGTGCTGTCTGACCCGTACTACAATTGCATTTACCATTTCAAATGCATTTGGTAAAACTACATTATTAGAGGCAATACGAAAACAATTTAGTGGGTTAGATGTCATTTTCTGCATCTCTAAATTAGCCATTAGGGGCAGCCCACCAGAACCTTCCAGCAAAGAAAAACAAAATAAATGGAAAACAAAGGCTCAATGAAGGCCAATTACATCAACAGAAACAATTTTATGAAAAAGAAACAAATACCTTTTTCCATGCAACATACAGCTATGAATGCAGAAAGGAAACAACCAAAAACATATACAATTGACAATAGGCATTTAAAGAATCAACAAAATGAAGGTTCTAACATGAGCATAGCACTTGGCAGTGCACTCTACTGTTTAACAAAATTAAGAACCAAACTCCCTCAGATTCAACATAAACTCCTTCCAGCTAAAACTTGAAAGGAGATGAATACAAAAGTAGAACCAGCACAAAGGATATATTATACGGATAGAACATACCTGCTCAGATCGGTATCTGTCAGTATTTTGTATACAGATTTCACTCTGCATTACGTAAATGAAACTCAAGATAAGCAAAAGAGTCACTTCCCACTACAAAGTTGTATCAGAAAAGCATGGAAAAGAAAGAAAAAGAATAATATCTGCATTTGGAAGAATAGTTATTTCACAACTAAGCAGCCACGTTTTAGCAAATAAAATCCTATGCAATCCTCATAAGTAACAGGAAAATTCACACATTCCTTCATAAGGCCTTATGGAAAGAGGGACAACCACCCATTCCCCTTCTCAAGTGTTGTCAAAAGTGAGAAGTACCAAAATTTTTTACAGTTGCAGAGTTCTAAGAGATGATAGGAGGGCCAAGCAATGGGGTTTGTCACTTTCATTGAATTTAAAAGTTACCAAACTTCCCTCGTTTACACCAACTTGTGGTTGGTTCAAGTGGTTCAGCACTTGTTCCCCTAAGCAAGGTCTCAAATTCGAGTCTTGCGAATGGGAAAAACTAATCTCGAGAGAGCTTTACCCCTTGGTGGGCCAACCCAGCACGAACTGGACAAAACCAGTTGAAAAAAAGACTTCCCTCGTTAACTCATTTGAGAGACTATTCAATACAAACATTGTGTTCAGTACATGATGCATGTAAAATCATTTGCAGTCTACATTTCTTCCTGACCAGCAACTTCACCACTATACCAAATCAAAAAAGAATAAATTGGTCCAAAACTCCATGTCTTACAAAATTTTAGGGGGGCATATAGGATGCAAATTGAGAGGAATGCAAATATGGACACATACTTCTAGTTCATGTATGATTGCAGCTGTTCGCCAACCGGCCTTTGAAGGACCTCTTAGGTCACTGAACAAGTGATCACCAAAGTATATCACCTGCAAAGGAAAGAAGAAAAACAAACTGTTCAATAGGATGGGACAAAAACAACACAACCAAAGAAATGTTTGGCACTGATTCTCACATTTTTAAAGAATATAAAAAGCAAAGAATCATAAATATTCATTGTTTTAGCTCCCGTTTGTCAAAATTAAAAATAGATGGACAGGTGCTGGCTTCACAATCACAGCCAGTAAGTTTTGTTTTATTTTTCCCAGACCTGCAAATTTACCTTCCAAAACTTCTTTTCCGAGCTCAGTTGTCATCAAAAGAACAGTTGACAACGGTAAGACGCTGCATTAGCCCCTTTTTAAGTACATAATTTGAAGATAACCCCCAATGGAGCTAAATAAAGCCGATTTACTTTCATGGAATTTAACCATCTGAAATCATATCTGGAGGGCGGAATTCATGGTACATGTCATGCAAAATCCTAAGCTAACTAGCTGTGCACATTTGCACATGGGTGAGCTTAGTTGCTTCACTATTACACATCATAGTATGCTTTGAATTACGGACCTAGGAGGATGACAGAATGTTGGAAGTGCTAGGCAGGCAGATGTATACTTCTCTCTCCATTTAACTCATCTCGACTGAATGTATTTAGAAAATTAGGTCCATAACTTTACTCATCCAGGGCAACGAGTACCATGAAACAGGATGATCAATGGCTGGGTTCAGTTTAGAGGGTAGAGGGGTATATAGCAGAACTTGGAAACATTGACCATCACAAGGATCAGTGCCACCTGACACTTAATATTCTCATCACTTGTTTAGTGAAGCAAGATTGTCAAAAGTCAAACTACAGAATCGCAGCCAAGCAGAGAAGTATAAACACAGAAGCACAAAATGTTCTTGCAGTTTTGTTAATTTTGGTTGGAGTCATCAAATAGAAGTCTTTACAGCACACTTTCACTAAAATTCTCAAGGTGAATTAGCACATAATGTGATTTCCAAAACCTGAACTGTAAAATAACTAAAAGGGAAAGTAAGATTTGCACATTTCCTGGAAACAAAAGATTCAGAGTATAATATACCTCTGGACCATTCCACCTAGTAATTTGGAGAAAGTGTTTAAGGCAACCATGGTAATAGACTTTATCCGGGAGGAATGCATCCACCTTCGTGAAAGCTAGATTATCCTTCTCTGTGTCATAACAGCTGCATAACAAGATCATCCAGCAGAGCATTAGAGCAAGCATACCTCCTAGTTAAGAAGTATAAGATGCAACAAGGAAAGAAAATAAGAAAACCAAAAAGCAGAAGTCCACTCAGCTTATGCTAACAAAGATGACAGATAAAACTAGAGGTTCCTTTAAGATTTCATTTTACTGAATTTGCATAGAAAACATTTTTGCAGCTTATGACTTACTGAGGCATACATCTCATCTTCAAAGTGCACTATCTCAGAAAAGAAAAGGAAAGGTATTAACTACTTCACGAGAACTTCTAACTCTGGCATTTTTGCTTGTACAAATTGCATAATTATTCTCATTAATTTTTAGAAGAACAAGGCCCAGTCTTGCTTCCACCTTACATAATAAGAAATAAAGGACGATCCACAGTTAGAAGAGACCAACCGGAATGGATGATCAGAAGTGTAGAAGTCTGGCTTATTGGCTTTTGCAATCACAACATCAAAAAGCTCCCTCCAGGAATCGTTGTAGCCCAGTGAATCCTGAAACATATGAATAACACAAGCAAGCAAGAAGTCAACGCTGCAGCAACAACAATGTTGCCGGGGATTTTCTTAAAAATTCCATCAATGTGAATGGTAAGATATCTAGGATATAACTGCTTGCAGATGAATTGATAAAATATATTTTCCTGCATGCACAAAACGTGAACAAATACAGTAGTGCAGAGATTTCAACTTAAGAAGCTTCATGATAAAACTTTGACTCGGATGATAAAACGTGCAAGTTGTGATTGTCAGAATGGCAGGAGAGAGCACAATACATGTATCGCAATATACATATATCTTTGTATCCAATTGGTTTTATATTCAGTAACAAGCAAAATATTCTTCTAGGTATTTTATAGTCCTTATGCCTCACTGAGAGGTCTGATTCTAGATCTTATTTCCACCTTGCCTCTAGCAGAAAGTATCTAGCAAGGAATAACGGAAATAATTTGAAACAAAATTATTGCAGCACCACGTACTTAAAAGAATGTTCCAATTGGATTCCTATGAGATGATTACCTCCAACATAAAGTGCATCCCTCCATCGACAAAGTAATAAGGAGAGTTGGTCAGTAAGAAAAGCTTCTTCCCCTTCTCCCTTAGCATACGAAGAAACTGCAGCACCTGCCTCTGAAATAATACCCTTAAAGATTTGAGTCAAAAGTCTCCAGAGGAAAACAACCTATTCAATTCAGATGACAAAGATTCAAAGGTAGCTTTTGTGACAGCTGAATGCGATTTACACATTGTTCAGCCACAGAATATAATACTCAGAACTCACATTTTTTACAAGATATTTATGAGGATCAGAAAGGATTCCTCTATGAACCAATCCACTACGATGGACATGCTGAATTGCAAGCCTGACATCTTGATATATGTATGAGGCATCAAATTCCAACTTGGCATCAACAAAAAGTTGGACAAGATCTGCAAGAAGGCAGGCCTGCAGAACAGAATTAAACAGAATGTTTGAGGGATTGAAGAGAAAAATCATGCTCCACCAAGAAAACCTTAAAAGTGTATTAACCTACAAATAGGGTTATGAATTGGGGAAGTCATAGAGAAGATGTACGCAATACTTCTGTGTTGGCATTTAGTTATAATTCCAGTACCGGATTGTTTTGCTCAATCATCATATTTAAATATGATGTAAAGAGAAATTTGATGGACATCATATCAAACTTTAATCTGACATCCTTGAGAGTTTGGGCCACTTCATAAAGTCACTAAGGATTAGTTGGAGATGGAAGACACACAAGCAAATAGCTTTTGTGGATATTGCATACCGAAGAGAAATAAAAAAGAATATATTGGAATGTGCAAATTGCAAAAGAACAAGGATGGAGGTCAGAGCTCTGCCATAAACCTCTAAAGAGATTTTTTTATCAAGAAAAGGATTTCAAGCATAATTGCCAGCAAAAACTCTCAAATAATGCAAACTGCGATTTTTTACTAAACTCCCCATGACCAAAGATTTATATAAGAAAAAATCATGGAAACATCATAACTCTTCAACATAATACTAGTTTCCTACCATAGCCAACAAGTCCAATATAGAGCATATGACGCAGTACACTAGGTCATAACATTGAATTATAGTGTATCAAATACCATAGCCAACAAGTCCAATATAGTTAGTATGAAACGGTAAAGCATATGATGCAGTATACAAGGTCATAACATTGAATTATAGTGTATCAAATACCATATCTCCTCAAGCATTTTCAAGCAGATGCATGCCGCAACCGCTTGCACTCAAACATCTTACACCTGAACAAAAGCACAGAATAGAGACTGTTCCTGCAGATGTCTAATCCTATATCTTTGTAACAGACATCAGCAGCATTTTATCCAAGCATGGACCAAATCCCAACAAATCGCTCCAGTAATACCAAGCTGCAATATATTATTCAGAACCTAATTTGCTTGGCATTGCCATGAGAAGAAACAATTCATGCCTGTGTAAACCTAAGTTGCACCAGGAACCTTTGAAAACAAGTGCCTGCTCTGTTTTTTTACAGAGCATAATGGATAAATATAGTAAGCTTACCTCACTAAAGCAAAAGAGATCCATCAAGCCGGCAAGGCCCCGTGCTTGCTCACGACCAATATGTCTTGTTCCATATATCTTATCAATTTCTTTCCTGCTCAGCTGTAAAAAAAGGTAACAGTATTTGCTTCTTGTCATGCAGGAACCACAATTTCTTATTCTCAAACGCAAATCCATCATCAAAAAATACAGGCACTGGTTTCTTTCCCCCGTTTCAATATAGCAAAATGATCCAGAGATTTTTCCAGCAAAAATATGGCACTGGGTTCTTTCCACCATTTCAATATAGCTATATAATCCAGAGATTTTTCCAGCAAAAATAACTTTTTGAAGCATTCATAAAAGAAGAGAAATTATATTTCAAAAGTACAAACTGATTTCACCCAAAAGAAAAACTGAAAGCTTACCCAGTGACTGGGAAACTCTAGTCAAATGGCATTTTCTTAAGTACCTTGCGACGCCCAAAGTAGCATCCATCTGATTCAATTGACCCAAAGAAATCCAACTTCAATAGACACCCATTTTTCTTATCATAGTAGAGGCCTCTAATAGGAAAAGTTGGATCATATTTGAGCGTGGCGCAAACATCGGGATACCTGAACTGCAATAAGCCCCATAAAAGAGTAATCATGTGACACATATACCTACACCGCATTCTTCTTAATACAGCACCATCATAACAGAAAAATTATTACAAGAGAAATGTAGCAATGTCCCATAAAACTGACCTCATTAACCATATACTCCGTCGCAAGGTCATAAATCAAAGACTGCAAGTCAGTGGAGTAATGCGCCAATGTGTAGTCGTAATCGAATCCATAAACTTGCACATCCTTCAATATCAGGTTCTTATTCACGTATATCCCTAGAGTCAAGAGCCAAATAGAACTGGCATCAAAATCTTTTTACTCGCACAAGCTCATTTTATCTGTCAAAACAAAATAAACAAAAAAAAGACAATTCCAAGCATAGTAACAACCTTTTGGATCCATTTTGGGCATTCCTTTCAGCGCCTCGGGAATCTTGAGAAAGCTCCGCTTCGCAGCATCAAACTGGCGCCGGATTTTTTCTATCTCGTCGTCGGGATGTCGCCGCTCTTCGTCGCCACAGTTCGACACCGTTTGCTCGGCAGAGGACGCAATCGCGGTGTAGCCTCGGAAACTGCCTCCCCTGAGACCTGTAAGTTGAAAAAGAAGAAGCCGAAGAACATGACAAAACAGTAATAAAACGACACACTCTACATTAAACAAACAAGACGTTAAACCATTCTCAAGCAAATCCATCGTTTCACTCTTACTTAAACTAAACTACTACTCTACCTACCTTGTTTGAGTGTATTAGCGAGAGGCGAGAGAAGCTTTCGAGAGGAGGAGGCCATGGCTGAGGTAGAGAGAGAAGTTCAGCTGAGCATTTGAAATGTATGGGTTGTTTTTTGTTTAGTGGATGTGATTTGTGTACACGGTGGCGGTTACTAGGGTTTTAGCAAATGGAAAACGAGGATGAGGAGCTTTGTTTTGGTGGTTAGATTAGATTTAGTTTTCCATCGTAGAAAGAAAAGATTGCAATACTTTCAAAAACAATCAAATTCTGAGAGGAATGAATGGTGGCGCTGTCGCGTCCGTAGACGCGCCTCTTTTGCGATGACCCCATCGTCTGGTTCCACAATGCCCGTGGGCTTTTCTTTTTTTTTTTTTTTTTGATAATGCCCGTGGGCTTGAACTCTGGTAATAGTTTTTTTTCATTTATTATTATGAAAATAAACATTTTGTCCAAACGTATTTCTACAATAAATCTAAGAATTTTTAGCTTTTGATGAAGAGAAATGCAGAAATTAGAGGATGCGAAGAAAAAATTTATTGATGAAAATAATTGCAAATGCATAAAAGTCTCACCTAGACAACTTGATTATTTTGTTAGGGATTTAGTTTTGTCAGATTTTAGTTATTCATTAAATGCACCAAGTTTAATATACTATTTGTGTATTGAATAATTTTCCTATACATTGCTGAGAAAATGTTGATCATTCTTGTTATTATTATACAAGTTATATAAAATTATTATAAAATATAAATTACGTGATCCATATACATGTCATTATAATCTTAAACGGTCTCCTATAATCTAAGAGCAACGTTACTTTATATTTATCTATATATATAGCACTCATTTTCTAATATTTGACTTGTTACCTTAGTTCATATAAAACACTAAGACAAATAACAAATAATAGGTATAACATATTTTTTCATAACTTATAATACTTTGTTATATTCAAATATTAAAAGATATAAATTGCTGTCAATCCTAATTATAATATTTGGATGCAATTTTGATATTTAAGAGTTTTATTTTAGTTCTATCCATGTGTTTATGTATTGTGTGTTAGTATTGTATAGTTTGTTAACAAGTAAAACTATGTATATGTTAAAAAATGAGTGTTAGAGTGTGTAGCCTAATGATGTGTATAGCTGAAGTGGTACTATGGCTAATTTTTCTGCAGTAGGATGAGACCGGCTGGGCAGTGGCACCCAGAAAAGTATTTTTGGAGGGGCCAAAAAATAAAATGAACCCAAATTTAATTTTAACCTCTAATCACTACCAAAATAAGGACTATTTCATGGCACCCACCAGCCTCCTTTGTGTCCGCCGCTACAGATGAGTTATTTGTAAATAGTATCTTTCCAACCTTACATTTTGATATATTTACTCTATTATTTGCAGATATTTGTAAATAACTGTCATAGAATTAGACCAAAGTTGTAAAATTTATATCAGTCCTCACAGTTGAGATATGTTTGCTTTATTATTTACATATATTTGTAAATAGCTATTATGTAGAGTTAGATCAAGGTTGCTAAATTTATATCGGCCCGATCAGTTGAACCCGGTAATTGAGACCAAGAAGCTTTTCCAAATTAATACTTTTATTTTCGTAAACTTGCTAATTGAAACAAATTTGACAACGATTGGGCTGGAAAGATGTGACTTTAATGGCTTGGCCGGGTTGATCGTCGGTCCAAGTTTAGCAGCCTCCCTTCCAAACTCTTTTTTTAAGGGATTCCTTCTAAAATTTGTTTGTTGCTCCTAATTGAATTCTCGACAAGAATTAAGAAGACTAGAAAATGCACCTAGAAGACAAGTTTTCCTTCACTTATTAGTTATTACGCATTTATTTCTTTTTCTTCATAAATTTACACAAACTTTCATATTGTTTTATTTTTTTTTATAACGGTTGAAAGGGTTTTAGCCTCTTTGACTATCAAAAGAGAAAGGGAGTGGAGGGTTTTAGTTGGCGCTTTAGGGCATTTGGTTTAACCCCTAGCAGCAGCAAAGCAAGCTCCAGTAGCAAGCAAGCGGGGAGCAACACTACCCCTCCACCACAGACAAACGCCGTTAGAGGCCCAAGCAAAAGTAGTCCTTACTCCTCCTCTGTCCATCCGTCCGTCACGATTCGAAAAATGATACGCGGCGGTAGGAGCTACGTGTCGTCGCCGCCGGCCTTCTCCAACGACGCCAAACGCCTGCTCGTATGCTCCGGCAACTCCGTCACCATCTTCAGCACCGTCACCGGCTTGGCCGTCGCGTCCCTCGAAGGCCACACGGAGCGCGTGACGACCGTTATAGTAGTGCCGGGGACGAGCCCCGCTAGTAAGAAGTTGTGTTATTGCTGGACGGCGTCGCTAGACGGGACTATCCGTTATTGGGATTTTTCGTTGGCGGAGTTAATTAGAACTATTGACATCAAGTTGCCGATTTACTCCTTGGTAATTTTAGTCAAATTCATCGATTAATTTCGTTTTTGTCTTCAATATTCTTGTTATTGCCGGTTTATGAGAGCTTGTTTATGTTGTTATTCAGGTGATTCCTTCAATTTTAGCGCCAGGGCAAGTAGAGGAGAGCAATGGGAAGAAGGCAAAAATTTTCGGTTATGTATCTGTGGAAGATACTAAAGAGATTACCAAACGGAAGAGCAGCAAAGTCAAGGAAGAAATGCAGGACGAAGATGATGATGATACAGTAGAAAACCAGAGTAGTACGGTCTCGGTTGGACGTATCCATAGGTGTAATTTGACCGATTCTCGCTTGGTCGGGGCGGCTTTTGCAGAGGTGGGAATTTGCTATTGGGATTTTGTAGTTATTGGTTCCTTTTCTATTGTTTTGTTTCTAGTTACTCGTTCAAGTGGTGTGATAATGGTGTATTCGTTTTGCTTTGACAGACAAAGCGGCCAGAGGTTATTACTGTGAGCCCCTCTGGGAGATATTGTGGCGTGCATTCCAAGCGCAAGATTCATATATGGGAGGCCCTTGGTTCTGATCCTAAGAGTGGAGCGGTCAGGAAGATCACACTGCATCATACGAAGACTGTGCGTGCACTTGCTTTCCACCCTACTCAGAGAATTGTTGCTGCTGGAGATGTGACTGGGAGGATATTGGTTTGGAGAGGATTTGGAAATAGAACATTTACCAAACGTAAGGAGACTGGAAGTGGTGGCTCGATGGATTATGGAGAAGAAAATCCTGGTGTGAGGGGTGGTGATGATGCTGATTCATGCACCACATGGCATTGGCATCCAGCTGGTGTAAATGTCCTCTATTTTTCTTCTGATGGAGCATATCTATATTCAGGTAAAACCGTTGATGTGATTTCCATAAGCCAAAATAGTGAAAGAAAAACGTTGATATGATCACATGAAAGCTTAGTTGCGTTAAGTCAAGTCAGCTCCTGGAATTTTGTGGTTGATTATGTTGGATCTGAATGATGCAAAATGAAGGCTGAACAAGCTCCCAGATGTTTTTGAATTGGCTGTATTTTTAATCGCATGCATTACAGTAAACCAATTAGATGTGCCTTTGGCAAGGCCATAACTGGATCTTGAATTAGTGGCATGCTCAAATTTCTTTAATCCTCAATTTGGAAACTTTCATTCTCATTAGGTACACTGGTTATTTGTTTGACTATTAGTCGAATATCTAAATTTGTAAAATTTCATTGTAAAAACTAGATGAACCTGTTATTTGTTGGATAATTGATGGAATTTTGGACAAACAGTTGAAAAGTTTCCGTGTTAAGTTTACCTTCACTGAGGGATTATATCCTCACTTGCTCATTTTCGTTCACATTTAGGTGGGAAGGAAGGAGTTCTTGTGGTTTGGCAACTAGACACTGGGAAGAAGAAATTTTTACCACGAATTGGATCTCCTCTCCTATGGTTTACAGTTTCTCCAGATCCTTCACTGTCCTCTGTAAGTGGAATATGCCTGCAAGGAAATGAGAATTCTATTTAGAATGCAATGTGCACAATGAATCAGAATTAGATGGTCTTACTGAAACAATGTCTCTTAGATATCCTGTGCAGATAATCAAATTCATTTGCTGAAAATGCCTTCCATGGAAATTTTGAAGTCTATTTCAGGGATCAAGGTCAGCTTTGATTAAACCATAAGCATTTTGCCGTATTTTATTTTATATCTTGAAGTTTGTTGCATTGATCAATCTTTTTCCGTTATAACTTTTCCCTTCATCTAATATTTCTCTGAGTCTTGGCACATATGGTTCATATGCTTTGGAATTGTTATGTTTCTCAGACCCCTTTTTTGCTGAGTGCATCTAGAAATCCGCAATGGATGTGGGCGATAATGGAAAAACGGAAAAATGAAAAAGAAAAAGAATAATTAAGATACTTTTTTCTTATAGTTTGTTGCTAGTTCAATAACATTCTGCAGGAATTTAGGACCTTTTTCTTTAAACATCAGTATTGCTTTTTATGGTCCCTTTGGTGCCGATAAAAAATGTCTTATGGTTTATAGATATTCCAAAACACATTTAATTAACATAAAAAACAATTACGTCTTGAAGAACATTTCTGAGAGATTGGAGAGTAGTAACTTTGCATTCTTTATAGCACTTTGTTCGTTTTTGGGCAAAGGTATCTCATCCTCATTTTTGTACCTACCGTTTGGTTACAAAATTTTAGATTTTATCTGTTGTAAAATGTTTCCTAATGTTTGGATATCTGAAAAGTTTTGGTATAGTGCACATCTCTAAGTCTGCTTGCATGTAGTTCATGCTGTGTGGGAAGACCTCCTGCATACAGCTGCATTTTGCCTTTTCCCTGTATCATAAATGGATTTCCAATTTACTGCTTCTTTATGTGGATGGTAGTTCTTCTTAATTGAAGGTTTTGGTCTTTATTTTCAGCTTCCCTGCACATTTCCAGAAGAATGCAAAGGTTTGCATGCTGGGGTTGCCTTTGATCATAATAATGGGTTGATTGCTTTACGGGCGGAAGACTACTGCATCCAATTGTACAGCCTATTTGATGATCGTGGAATTTCAGAGGTTAGTATTTTTAATGCTTAATGTTCTATTTAGCTCATATTCATTCCTTTTGTTCCTTGGAAGTAGGAAAATATTCCTTTTTTTCTTTCTTATTCTATGGATTCTGCTATACTCACGAAAGGAAATGATTCACAAAGCTAACATATGAAATAAACAATTCATACAAGCTCTTGAGTGGATGCTGCTCTGTTAATATTTGTTTTTCAGTATGGGTATCGTGACCCTTGATGGCATTGTTTGTAATAAGCACAACTTTTATCCTTTCCTTTTTGTATAAAGAAATGCTGATGTTTTTTTGGAAGATCAAGTTCTAGCCTCCTATTTCCAGTCCCTTTGTAAGACTTGACCTCTAAGTGGCAAAATGAATCCTGTGGGATTAATCATTTTATTTCATTTGTCTGTGTAATTGTATTCAATTTATCCTGTCAATCAGTCCCTGCCATTCCAATGTGCATTTTCTGCTATTTCTATGAGGGAATAAATATTTCCTTGTAAGCTTGTTGGAGTTGAATGGGAAGTTTAATTCTCAAAACTTGTCCATTTCAGGTTCAAGTCTGTGAGAGAAACCATCAACCTGGTGATGACATTACGGTAATAAGTTGCTTATGTGCTATTTGCTTTCAGTGAGACATACATCTCTGGTAATTGTTTGCTATCCTTTTTTATTTATTGTAATTGTGTATTTGACACTGGGTACAGGTAGTAGTTACATCAGTTGTTCTCTCTCCTGATGGCTCTATGATGAGTACTGCCGAAGTGAAGCTTGCTGAAGAGGGCCTAGGAGGACTTGTTTGTCTTAAGTTTTGGGCATCAGGATCACAGAACAAACAATTCAGCCTGACCACCATTGTTTATGAACCCCACAGGTTTGACAGTTGCTTATCTATTTTAGAACATCAAGCAAGGAGGGTCCAAATTCTGAGAATTTGTTGCTGGACTAACAGCCAAAATGGAATTTGACACATGCATTTCTTTTTTGAAGTTGCAAAGAAGTTCATATCATCCAATTATAATCTGTGTTATTTTTTTTTTCCTGCTTCTTGGCGAATTAGGTTTTGTTTTGCAGTTTGACATATGTGCACGTGGATGCTTCCAAAGTGGAGTGGGTCTATTTCCCTGTTGTAAAAACTATTCTAAGTGATATACATCTTATGCTGTCTTTCTTTCAGGGAAGCTGGTATATCTGCTATCGCATTTCATCCTACACGTTGCATGGCTGTCACCTCATCTTATGGTGGTGACTTTAAGGTAAAAACGAGGGATATCATTCTTGATATTGATGGGGAACGCTCCAGTCTTCTGTTTACATCAAATCTGAAATTTTTGTTCTTCGTAGGTCTGGACTTCCAACAAAGGGATTCAGAAGACAGATCAAACACTGCCAAACTCTGGATGGACTTGCCATGCTGTTGGGTCTTATAAGTATGATCCTTGCTTACAAAGGCGTGCTATATTTCTTGCTTCTGAATGTTTCTTTCTTGGTGGATCATGGAACATATAAAAAATAGTATGAATAACCTGCTGATCCATAGTCCAAAATTATGAATTGGTTGCAATTAAGATAATCTCTTGTTCTCTCCCTTTGCAGAAAAAAGCGAATGACAGCCGCTGCGTTTTCTCCTGATGGTTCTGTCCTTGCTGTTGCAGCTGAAACTGTTATCACGTTATGGGATGCTGTCAAGAATGTTCTTGTTGCTGTAGTCGGGGACACTCTCTCGGTGATTCTTTTCAGATCCTAAACCTCTTTCTCTGACACCCAGTATTATTGTATATAAATAATAATCACAAATAATAACTACTACAAGATTACTCTTACATCATGTCATTATGGAGTACTTTGGTAAAATGTTATTGCTTTGAATTGTCTACAGCACCTGCCCAAGTTTCCAAGTTCTTAGCCCTTGTTTACTACTAGGAGTCTCTCTTAATTGCTGTGTTCATCTTGTCTTGTCAATGATATACCAGTTTTGACCTGTTATTGATTGCTGGATGTAACAAAATGTCTAGGAACTGAGTCTGTACCGCGAGAACCATGTTGACCTTGTGATTCTCAATCAGTTGGCAAATTTGCTCCAACTAATAATAACTAGAAATTCCTGGATTAAACAAGTAGAAAATCAAATTCTAATTGACTTGTTTTCTACCCGAGGAGTGTTAGGCATCTATTTAACTGTGACTAAGAGTCACGATCCATGTATTCGTGAATTTCTCAGTCCATGCTTTCCGTGTTTGCAGCCAATTGTGTCCCTCTCATTTGTCGATAACTCGGACTACCTTGTAACTGCCTCCTGGGGTTCAAAAGCACAATTATCTGTTTGGAGTATGTCAAAGCTATCTGCATGCTGGTCATACATGCTTCATGTTGAAGGTGACAATATTCTCTTTTCTCTCGGTGTTACCCACTTTCGAATCTTTTTGTAAAATTTTACTGGAATTTGGCCTGATGTTTTGTATTGCTACTGATAATTTTGGTTATTATTCATTTTTGAGAATTTGGCTGCATGATTTTTAAGTATGTAACTGAAAGGGATGCTTTATTTTAAAATAATGTTGCCTGATGTGCTTGGAAATTCCCTGTAAATTCTCTTTCTAAGGCATGTGGCTGTATCGAATACTGACTTTCACATTAAGCTCATTCTATTTGGTTTAGGATATTTTATGTTTTGTTGCTCTTTAGCAGCTCAATTTGACTTGTTACAGTCTTACAGTTATAACATCGTCAGATTCTGTTCCTTTCATGGAGTTGACTTTATATGTATTTAATTTGCAGGTGTAGCCAGTGCAGTTGACTCATGTTTTGCTGTCCTTGCGCTTCTTCCAGAATCTTCCATATCCTATCAATCTAATGAAACACATTTTAAAGCAAGAGATGGTGTGATCTTATTATTTAATTCAACAGATCCTGTTCCTGTGGCTATGTGGTCCGTTAATAAGGTAAGATTGTAGCTGGTGCCCCCTTATGGGGGTTATTATATCTAGGTGCTTACATATGCTTTCAATTTCTTGCCACAATCCCAGTGTTTGGTTTTGTAAAACCTCACTTGGAGCATATTCATAAGGCATTCTTTAGGTAAAGACTGGTAAAGGGGATGCGCTAGGTTCAGCTGTGATGATTATTACTGCATAGTTAAAATCACTCAGTTTGGTTTGACACATGATGCTCAATTGCAAATTTCACAAGCCGTATGTACTTCTAGAATTTTGGTATGAAATCTTTTGATCTCGCTACACCAGTAGTAAAGCAATTCACTGGTATATGCGCTATTTGGAATCTGTAACATAAAATCTTGTCACCTAAATCCAAAAGGGGTTTCAATTAGCTTAAATAAGAACAATTTAGGGGATAAAAATCAATTTCCTGTTAGAAGGGACTCTTGATGAGCAAATCATATGCTGACACTTCAGTTTGGTAGCAATCATATGCTGAGCTATGTCAATCTCTTGTTATAAGAAAAATGGAACTTCCGGCGTTCCTAGAGAAAAAATAGGGAAGGGAGAGTAGTTATGGTTTTCATGAAGGTTGAAGAGTAGTTCTCTTCTTACTGTCGTTTCTACATTATCAAGTAAGTCGGTTGAGGAGATAGATAAGGTAGTGGATTGCTGTGGTCTATTGAAGCTTCTCAGCCATAGTAATGCATTCAAATATCAATTGCTTCTGCATCAATATTCGAAAATGCATTTGAGCATGATGCAATAATGTTCATACCCTCTTTTCTTTTATTGCAGGCCAAAGGAGGGTCGCTTGCTTTTGTTCAAGTAAATCAACTTGCATCAGAAGGAAATAACATGCATGGGAAACAACCAAAAGCATTGCTTGCATATGTAAATGGTGATCATGAGTACGTCCTATTTGATCCACATGGAGAAGAAGCAAATGAACATGCCATTGTTCGAAGGGAGCGCCTTACCGAGCTTGAGGAATCAGGTGCGCCTTCCTTAACCTTCATGATGCTTATCTTTATGTCAGAATGCTGTGATGAGCTTAGAGTTGGGTTTAACCAGTTTAGGATAGATGCCTTTATATAATTGAAGCTTGTTTCTTCAATTTAGTATTGCATTAAATGTGTGTGGGTTTGTGGTTTCGTTTTTTTCTTCTATTTCTTTTCATTGTCAGCAGTTGACATATGGATCAAGTATTTTTTAAAAATTTTGTGAGTGTTGTTACAATTTAGAGTTATTGCCATAGTGCAGACAGAATGTTTGGTGTGGGTGTTTGGTAAGAAATGGTATTCAGAAAATGAATGAACTTAGAATTGGCATTATGGAAGCTGACCCTTTTTTCCTCCCTCACATCCTCTTTTATTGCAGGGAAATATGGCTATGCATCTATATACGGGGAGCTCCCCAAATTTGACCTCAATAGAGAAGAGATTTCATTGGCTCCATCTGTTCCTTCGGAGAGGCCATGGGAGACAATATTTAGTGGGCCATCACATAATCTTCCACCTCTTACCAAATTGTGTTCGGCATTTCTGGAATCTCTTTTGGAAAAGAGGACTACCACTGTGGAGTGATATAGGACAAACGCTTAAGTTGGGTGCTGTTGACATGAACTGGAACAATACATGTCTGAAGAGAATGATTCGGGATTCTTAACTTGCAGAGACAGACAATATCTGGTTAGCGGAAGAGATTCTGTGAATGTCACTGTTGTTGGAGTCATTCTGAAACAGTGAATATTGAGATCAATGTTCCCGAGAATCTGAGAAGGAAAAGAATTTTGGCTGCATCAATTTTTTAGCAGCACGCCAGGTATTTGGATTGTGAAAATTTTGATAGGAAATATGTCAAAAGAACATTTTTCAGCTCTGCTGAAAAGGAAACACTGCTGTAGTTTTAGGGTAGAATTTCCGGGCTTATGTGACAGGATACATGTTAACCAGAGGAAATGCTTATAGCTAGAATTTCTTGAGGTGCATCAATTGTCTCAGGAATGCTTCTGTTACACATCTATTTGTTAGAGGGGGCAGCCGTGAAAGTTGTATTCTGTTTGGTAAAGAAAATCGGCATTCTTAATTTACAAGTTTTGCCCTTACAGGTCAGAGTATATGATCCTCGATAGGCTAAATACTGCTGAAACTGCTTTTCTCTTAATGCTACTGGTACCTTACGTCCTGAAATCAATCTAAACAAAAAGATTTCTTTGGGTTAGTTTGTGGTCTTGCTACAACGAGCAAAAATCCAGAGATTTCCCTATCATCAAAGCATGGTGTATAGTAATCGAGGAAAGTATTGGAAACAGAAAGGCTTGAGTGTACAGTTGGTCTCTGCAGCTCTGATCTCTTTGTGGCTCGGGTTGCAGATGTTTTGAACAATACACATCTGCAATTTGTCACCATAGCACGTTGTTTGGTCGTATTAGGTTTCTGTTAATTTCACTTTTTAAGTTTTTTGTGAGAACTAATATCACTCTGTAAGTTTTTTAAAAAAATAAATGGACTAATTGGTTCAAAATATAAATATAAATATAAATTAATTAAAAATAAAAGTAATGTTTGTATTGATAATTAAATGATTAGAGAATTCTTTTTGAATTAAAAAGTTATAGATATGTCTTATTAAGGAAATCTTAAGCTAACATAATGTTTTAACAGTTTGAGCAAAAATAAATCGATCCAACCGACACACTTACTGATTGACACGTCGGACACTGAAATGGTTAAATACTTGCCATCGTGGGGGACTGAGACAAAACGACAATTGAAAGGAAAGTATAATATAGTAATAGCGAAAAGCGAAGGGACGATTCTGGAACTCTCTGCACGTCAAAACATTAACGGAGGAACTCAATAGTCTCAATACACACCCTACCGTAATCATCTAAAGTCACAGGCCCAGTAAGGTTTCGTTGATTCGAAGAAAGAAAAAAAAACACACAAAAAATGGTGGTTATCGAACCGGAAGTTGAAGAGGAAGAGACTGTGCAGCCGCCTCCTCCTCCAAAGCCAAGGCCAGCATCATCCTCCAACACGACGGCGGATTCATCCAGCCACGTTACTGCAGCAGCAACCGCAGCTCCCGAAGCGAACGGGAACGACTCCGATGGATTCGAGACCGCCAGCGAACGCGGCGTCTCCGATAACGAAGAAGAAGAAGAAAACGAACAAGGACATCATGAACCGCGGCAACCGGAAGAAGACGCCCCTAAGGAGGATGACCAATCGGAACAGGTCTTCCTTATAACTCGTGATTCACGTTCTGTTTTTATTTTTAAATTCTTTTTCATTTTCTTTCTAAAAAAGTGTCGGCTCCAATATTTTGTGGAGCAGAGGGCGGTAGAGAGGGCAAACGAGGCGAAAATGGAAGGGAATCAGTTGTTCGGGAAGGGGCAGTACGAGGAGGCTCTGCTTCAATACGACGCCGCATTGCAATCCGCGCCGGAGAACTCCAAGGAGCTGCGTTCCATTTGCCATTCCAATCGTGCTATATGTCTCTTGAAACTGGTACTACTACATTTTCCTTCCCTCTTCCGTTTATATGGAAATCTCAGTTTTGGAGGTTACTTAGTTTTGATTGTTGTTGTTAGGGGAAGTATGATGACGCGATCAAGGAATGCACGAAGGCTTTGGAATTGAATCCGTCCTATATCAAAGCTCTCCTCAGAAGAGGAGAGGCTCATGAGAAGCTTGAGCACTTTGAAGAGGCTATTGCTGGTAGGTTTTGCGTCACTTTGATATACTTGAATCCTATTTTTGCACTTCTCTGTTTGGAAGATTAGGTTTTGTATATTTGGATGGATGGCAGATATGAAGAAGGTTTTGGAGTTGGATCCTTCGAATGATCAAGCTAGGAAATCCATTCGCCGGTTGGAGCCCCTGGCTGAGGCCAAGAGAGAAAAGATGAAGGAAGAGATGATTGGTAAGCTGGACTGGATTGACTAATTTTGCTTGTAGGATCTTGTTTGCCCCTTTTGTTTTCTAATTCTTTGCTGTTAGGATAGATATTGGTCATGCTTGCATTTTGATGCTCCTGCCTGTTTCAAATCCTGCTGAGTATATACTGCTGGATGCTTGTGTCTTCTCATGCGATGTATCTACTTTTGATGGCTTTCTTTTTGTTATTATGCCATTGTGAACACAATTATATCGCTTGGTTTATCAAACTTTGTTGTAAAAACTAGTAATGGCTGGAGGACCAATTGTTTTAGCTGGTATAGGATAGCTCCAAGTATAAAGTAGGCAAAAGGTCTTCAGTTGCAGAGCCTGGTTTCATTTGGCAAACGGCAGTTTTAGCAGAACCTGTCAGGTTTTTGCGGTTCGTATGGTTCTTAGAAATGAGCAAAGAGGTACAACTGTGAACTCTAGTTCTGCATCAAGTCTTATCTGTGATGTCGTCTTGATGAAGCCTTCTTAAAGATGTTATTCTAACGTTATAACAGTGTGCTTTTCCAAATTATCCTATACTTGTCAAAATGGTTGTGCATTCCCAATTAGGTTATTGGAAGTTATGACTTATAATTGGAAAGGTTATGAGGAGGTTTTATTTCTTCTGGTATGCTGTGATGTGCACATAGTGTCCATTCCTCTTTCTCTCTTCTTATGTTAATCCCTGCAAACTTTTCTCAAAGTTCGTTATGTCTTCCTCTGTACATTGTCCATCCTTTTTTGAAGTCTCCCTCACTTTCATTTACTGGATTCCGGTGTCTGATTTCCTTCATTTCTCTTTTTGCACATATCCGACTCCTATATTAACTGGATTTAAATGTGATGTGAGAGCAGCTAAGCTGAAAGACATGGGGAACTCTGTGCTGGGCCGCTTCGGGATGAGCGTGGACAACTTCAAAGCTGTTAAAGATCCAAATACTGGTTCCTATTCTATTTCTTTCCAACGATAGATGTTAGCAAGAGGTTCCTTAGTTACAATATCAGCCCACAGGAAAAGGAGGAATTTGAGAAATATTGAAGTCCCAGTGTGGAAAGGTGTGGAAAAAATATTTGATGCATTATTTTGTGTAGAATCTATGAATACGAGACATGTTGCTAAGTTGATAAAACAATATGGGGCAATTTCTTTTGTATTCTCATGGGAGCGAGTCGAGTAATGTAATTTCCATGCCTGGTGTAAATTGACGATGAAACTAAATTCAATCTTGTGGTTTCGTGATTGTTGCCATGGTGTCCGCTGATTTGTAGCACTGATGATCTTTACCTCGAATTTTTACCCAGTTCAGAACATATTTTGGCTTTCTTGATTCGTCATTGTAATTTGTTGATGATTTGAAAGTAGTCAGGTAGGAAGTTTGTGTGAGTTGCATTCCAACTGCATGGTCTGCAATGCCTTTCTTAACGATTTTGCGTTCGCTGTTATTGTTTTACTGTTCTTTAATTCTTGGAAGCGTGCGTTTTAGGCATGCCATGAAGAATAAAACAGACGATGTAGGTAGAAACCCCAGATGTTCGGTTTTCCAGTATATGTACATTGAAAACCAAGCTTATAGTCAATCTCACAAACAAAAACTAGCAAGTAGTAGATTTGGCACATTATTGCCATTCGTGGAAAGGACTCATTCTAAAAATGTCACTAGTGAATTTGACCAAGATATGAACAATGACTCGATGAGAGATGAATAGGTTGGCTCACTCTGATCAAAAGAAGGGATTCCCGGAAGTGCTTGAATCATGGCTGGCAATTGGCAGCTGCTGGTTTTGTTGCTGTTGCGGCTGCATCATCGGGAAAGCAAGTTCTTGGTGCAGGCCAGCCATTGCTGCATCTGTTGGTGGTACTGTGTTGCTATAAGCATGAAATGGATTCTGACTGAAACAAGCAGACTCAAAAGGATTGCAGCGTGCCTGTCCAATGTAATCCGTATGATTCATTGTTCTAGCTATTCCTTCCTCGTATAGAGTATCAAGTGTTAACCTGTCTATTCCACAAACCTGCACTAGAAAAGAAGAGCAACCTGAAATCAGATTTACTTCCATCTCTTACATGTACGTCTAGAAACTGCAGTTCTCAGGTTAACTCTTTCAACCAAAGTGGGGCCAGTGGGATGGAGCGGTATGTTTCAGGTTCACAAACTTAGTGCTTGACCACTTCTGAGTTCACATCTGAACAAATTCCCAACTCTCTTAATTAGGCACATACATCTAAAAAAAAAAAAAATCTAAAGTCTTAAGCATAAATATGAATGGTGAAGACAACAGAGAAGCTACGGGAGGTTTGCACACAAGGTACAACAAAATGTGACTACAAAACTATTCTAGATGGCAAAAGCCAGCATCTCTGCCTTATGACCAAATATCCCATATAACAGCCATGATGAGGATGGAGATACGGAATGGAAGACTAACCAATGTAGCATCAGTAGCAGCAGCACCACTAGAGCCGGGAGTTGTAATAAGTGCAAGCTCCCAACTTGGGGTTTCTGGGGTCAAATCGAATCCATTTTCCCACTCTAACAAATCTTCTGTGATTACATAGAAGACAAAACATCTGAAACACATTTCTCACGTTCACATATACGATAATGTTTACCATCGAGCACGCAAACACATAAGGGACAGTGGAAAACAGTGGCTTCAGGAATAAAACATACTTTCACCAGAAGTTAAAGTTGCAAGTGCCAGGGAATTCTTCTCGTTCTGCTTTGATTCTTCCTCGGTTAATTCATCAAATTCCTGATAGTTCAACAAGATAAGTCAGGGAATGAGGGAAAGAGAGTTTTATACCGGCCATACTAGTAAAGCCCTTACCAATAGATCAGTAACTTGAGCTTTTACTTGGATCTCGCTTTGGTCATTCTGTGCACTATCTAATTCTGTCATGCATGGATCAGAACTTTTGTGATTATCTGGTTCTTGTTTATCATCAACAGAAGAACCAGCTTCTGTAGCAGGGTGTACTGGCCCAGTGTCTTGGTCATCGTTTATCTGACAACACGGAGGTTGATAAATTATTAGAAGCAGGAAGCTGCAAACACATTTTACTGTCATGAAGAGAAAGGACAAGTTGCTGTCTGTAGTCTATTCATGTTGATTTAATTCATAGTATTTCTAATAATTTCCTCGATGACACGTTCTGTTGTAGGATCCTGCTGTCGAACAAGATTCCTTATGTTGCCTGCATTTCTGACTAAAACATTCTTTTCTAGTGCTTGACAAGCAGTATGTGGAACCGGAATTACAATGATAATTATGTATTTCCCAGTGATGGGAGATTGAGTTTAGTTTGTTCAAATAAATTTATCAGATTATTCAATTCAATCAATTTTATAGTCAATATTCTGACCATGTAACCATATGTCAATCTTCAAGGCTGAAAATCTGCACTAAGACAATTAGGAAGTTCTCTCCAAGGTCAAAGCTAATTTTTCTGGTTTTCATGCACACGTGTCTGTGGATTTGAGATGTTATATGCAGCACAGAATGTGCAATAAATATTGAACTAATAATCAGAGTTTTCTCTATCGGTCAGATAAGAGAATTGGAGAAGTAATTATCTGCAACAGGAAAAAAGAAGATTCTGGAAAATCGTACTGCTGTATATGTAATTGCCAAAACATATGGAGCCTCAATGACATATTCTTCCATTATAGCCAAAAATGACGCAGGGGGCTGCATTTGTACAGTTCAGGCAAGTCAGTAAGTTTGCAGGAAATCTAGTTAAGGTTAATGCAAAGCATTACTGCCAGTGTAAGATTCCGTACCTGTTGAATTTTGATGAAATGTTCTCCTCCAAAATTATGAGCCCTGCAGGTCTCGAAAAACTCGGATAATTGGCCACACTGAAATAGACAGAAGTAAGTTCCGCCATTGAGAAACACATAAATAAGCAGCTGACCACAGAGGCTGTTGTGGATTTCAGAAGAGAACACATACCTGACTGTCTGCCTTCTTATAAATTTCAAGTGCCCTAATAGCATCTTGGCGTTGCATTTCGAAATACTGCGACAAATTCAAGCTATGATTGCCGAAGTTTCTGTTTTGGCAGATTGTGAGTAAGCTAACTGGCAAGAAAAGACTTACCTTGTCGATCAGATTAAGGATCCCATCTGTTATTGCAACATACAGTTTAACACTTTCACTTGCAATCTGAGGACAATTAGCACAAGAAAGAAGCAATATCAATTAATACCAATTACATGTATTAGATTACCGCCCACTGAAGCTTTTAGTCAAATGACAGGTCATGGAGGCTTCAAGCCCCACATCCCTAAGTTCTAAATAAAATGAATTTGTGCTTCTCTTTAAAATAAAACCATTACTGAGAGTGATATTTTAATACTTACAACGGAAAGGGCAAACTGAATCAAGATATTGTTTCCAGCCATCCCTTCTGGCTGCAGAAATGGCACACCAAGAATGTTTCCTCAAACAATTGTAGGTAAGATGATATAATCAAGTTTACGATATAGCTACTACCGAAAAGTAAAAGAAAATCTTCAGTATGATGAATCAAATTATACCTTGCAAGCTAGAAGACGAAAAAGTAGCTGCTGCATCGCCGGAAGCTGCTTAAGCAACTGTGGAGTATCAAGCCCTCTACTTCTCTGTTACAATTCATCAAAGAACAAAAGCTCACTGGTAAACTTTCTCATCAATTACAACAATTGTGGCTAATTTGTTTATGCTAGAAACAGACTCAGTTACTGGATGATTTCAGAATTACTCCTTGCATGACCAGTTAGTAACACTTCAAAAACATATTCCACAATTAAGCACAAAAATAACATTTCACATTAGACCAATATAAAGTAGCAATGAAACAACAGAAAAGAAGCAATTTCCTTCAGTTAAGACTCCAGAAAAGTGATACGCATGAATCCCCATAATAACATGCAATCCATGTCGTTATGAAGATCATATCCTACCAGGAAACATAGTCTAGCTAATCAAAACAATAAAATAGTGCCACAAGAATATATATCTAAACCAGCCTGATCACGCTAGTTTAAACAACATTAATGTTTAGAAACGAACGCTAAGACACCATCACATTAAAATGTGATGGCATTTATATAAATACTTACCGGTTGATCTTTCACGACATCATATTTCAGTGCCCGGTAACAGTCAAGAAGCTCTTCGACATACAGTGCATAACAGCGGACCCAAGCAGAACAGTCCCATGCTTAGCACCAAAAATCCTATCCACAGTCAGTTTTGATTCTGCAGACCTTGAGGAAATAAGATAAGCTAAAGGAATATGAAAAAGAATATACCATTTGAACTTGAGTCGTCTCTGAAATGAGATAGGTTTGGCATAATACCCCTTCCCTGGCTATAGTTAATTAGCTCTTCACGGAATGTGGTATCAACTTCCCTTAGTGCTCGGTGTATAACAAGCAATGTTTTTAATGCAACCTGAGAAAAGTAGGATCACGGGGACAGCTTTTCATATGCAATCAATGATTTCATTGTTTTAATGTTAACTCTAACAGTTTAGATTGCAGATTAACTTCTTCAAGCTGCTGGAGAACAACATGAACATCCTTAACAATATTCTATTGCATTTGGCATGAGCAATGGATTAGCTAGAACAACAGGTTACATAGGTGTACAAAGTGCTGCAGAAATTTTGTAAGAAATAGTAGTCTTCTAGGCAGGAAACAAAGAAAAATTATATTACCGTCCAGTTACGGGTTCTAGCCAGACGCCTATTCAGACCTTGTATGCAATAAGCAACATCAGCTCGGGGACTTGAAGCTGAAAGTGCAGTAAGGATAGCTGACAATAGAAAAGAAAGCAATTTTCTTCTGTTAAAACTCCTGAAAAGTGTGCAACACATCGTTACATCAACACAGGACTGTTTCGAACTTCCCAGACGATTACATTTTCACAAAATTTCGATGCACGCTTCATTTCTGAAGTTTTAGCTTAGTTGAGCGACCAAAACAAACTCATATATCACCTTCATTGCTGATCAAACATTTCATATTCTTCCCCAATACCTTGTTTTAGCTTTTTGCTAGTTGAAGATAAGAAAGAATAATTAATTTCAACTTACTCTTGATATATTTATCCTTTACCAATGCTTCATCATGGTTTGTAGCCTTGACAATAGCAACATCGAGCCCCTAACAAACACAAAACCAGTTTTTAGTACCACTAAACATGAAAGAAAGAAAGAAAAGAAAGAGGAAAAGAGGATGAAAAATCACGTTTAAAACCATAAACCACCTTGTTTTCACTGCTAACTTTTGCCAATCCAACTGTTGTTGTGTCCTTCAGAGCTCCAATTGCTCTTCTTATGCTATGCTGCGCCCCACCGCTAGCTGCCATCCTATTTCATGAGAACAGTCTCTCTTTAGATTCCAAAGCAAGTTGTACTGATGAATACATGACATTTAAGATTCATAGACCTACAATTTCTAATAAACACATGAAAAGAACCAGTTCAGCTAACATGGAACACCAAATTGTTAATCACATCCGTAATGTTGATTTGTGAACTTATCTATCCAGCTGAAAGAAACTTAAGAATGGAACAAGGAAAATCTGCCTTCCTCTTAATGTACCAAATCTTCCTTATTTTGTGAATAAGTTTGTGAATCTCATGTAAAGAGGTCAGACTGGACACCAGCAGAAAGCATATATATGGATAGGCTATTCATCAGGGAAGAAACTTCTAAAAAATGATAACAAAATCAATTATGCTAACCAACATGCACCAATGCTTGCTCTACCTTGCTACAAAAATGCCCTAAACTCATATGTGGTAACCTGAATAATAAGTCTCCTTAAGTGTTTTAAACTGCATAAAGGCTATGAACATGAAACCCAAGAACAAGATTTTTTTATAGTATCTCAGCCAACTGCCGGACTAATCACTCTTCCGGGCTCATCCTCGTAAGGGGATCACTACCAAAAACTTTGGAAACTGAGGTCTCGTAATCATCACTTTCTGGTTGAATTCATCCAAGTTCCTAATTAACTCAAACCCCACGTTAATCTAGACGTACAAACATATAAACGCACGTTCAAATATATAAACAAAAGAATTGACTATAGGATTTTAGCATTGAAACTGATTACATGCAAAGAATTAAAGAATTGGAATTCTCAGTCCTACGTACCCATATAAATGAAACGTGATATTAACACAGCATGTACACGATCATTCGCGTTCTTAGCATCAAGAAGAAAACATGCATGGATTTATACGTAAGAGTACAATGGGGTAACCTAAGGAGGGTATATATGTGTCAATCGCCGGACGGAGGTGGGATGATGCAAAGAACGGAAAATTAGATGACCGGAGCTGTTGATGAAGAACAATATTGCAGTAGATATGTCGATGCACCTAGTATGTTTCTTATTTTTTTTTTTTTTACGATAGATTTAATTGTATGAGGGTTTGATCAAGAGGGTATTGATGATCCTTCATGGGAGTTGTGGTTGCCTGGAGGCTTTTCCTGTTCAATATGGTTTCTCTGTGGTTCAGTTGGTAGAGATTTTGATGACACATTTTATTGTAAAAGATTGGATCATTTTAACACATCAGCAAATGCTAACATCGTAACCTCCTTCAGCTAGCTTCCAATTGTGTATGCTTCAACAACATTCATTTTAACCAAAATAAAATAAATTAACAATATTCATCTTAACATAAAAAAATTAAAAATAATATTCATTCGATCATTAAACCCATTTTCTCGGAGCAGCTTGTGATCCCAAAAGAATAAACAAATGTGAATAACTATGATTTCGGAGAAGAAAAATGAAATACTGTTTGCTTTATCATTATAACGACATATTGTTTAATTAGTTCAATGTTGAATATTTTTTTTGAAAGTAATGTTACATAGTGAAGGATATCTTACACTTTATGGTCAAGCAACTTTCGATATACAACATGATGGAAGAGAAATTACTATATCTACGTGTGTCAAGTAATGAAAAATGTGTATGCATTAGTAAAAAAAGGGTTTACCTCTTTTCTTTTTCTTTTTTCATTCCTAAGTTTACTTAGTGATGAAAGTTTACTAATTAAAAGATTACATAGTAGGTAAATAATAATGTTAAATATAAAGATTTCTTGCTTCATTCTTCTTGCCAGTATAGTTGTTGCAATATCGTAAGTGTGAATATCGTACTGAATTTCTATTCGTATATATTGCTAATAATACTCAAAATGTGATAATTTGAATCCATAGCCCCTTGAACTTTAGATCAAACACAGGTTACCATATGAATTAAAAACCCCTAATTTTATCACCTTAATTTTTTATTTTCATTAGATTAACCTTTCCGTTATAAACTTTAAGGCTTCCGTCAATTGATATAAACAGAACATACGGATGATAAACATGTGGCAAACTCTTGATTGCGATGGGAACAAATCATGATCCCCAAAACCTAAAGAGTAAGGATATGATCAAAAAGCCAGAGTGAGTGAGACATGTCGTTTCCTTGCACCTGCTGGACGAGGAATAGTGGTGAATATCAAAATTCAAGAAAATTTTAATGCTACAAAGACCAAAACTAATTGAGGCAATAAATAGCTGGAAAGCAGAGGTGAGCCCCTATATATCCAAGCGTTCCTCCAGTTAAATTAAAGTCAACAATCATTAATTGTTCATTAACATCCAATCCTCTAAATCCATTTGAACAAGTGCACAACAATTCACTTTATTATGATAAAGGTCACTTCATCCGTTTCTTTTTTTAGCATAGTTTAAGTGTTAATTTCTCTTCTTTTTTCAGATGCACAAAAAAAAAAAAAAGAAGAAAGGACTTAGCCTTGGATCGACAATTGCCCATATATTGACCCGTTAGTCTACCGTAGACTGCTATGTGCTTGCGGGTGATACAGATGTAATTCTCAGGTCGTCAAGTAGAATTATTTCTACAAGGGAGAAAAAGGAAGAAATTTCCTCATATTCTCAGGCAATAAACATAGAGTAAGAGAAAAATTTCTAAACAAATAAACTTTACGTTCTCACATTTCGCAGAAGTTAGCCTCGGTGAACGCTACATAAGCTAAATAGTAGATTAAAACAAATGAATTGCCCTGGGAACAAAGAGGGTAGGCAATTAACCGACATTTTTCATCAACTCTTGTGATGCTAACATTCGAGTAGATTGAGAAAAAGCAAACACTTTTTTATACGCTGATGCAGGGGCGCAAATGTCAGTTACAACAGGCCACCTCAATAATATTGTAATAAATATTTCATTATTCTTTTTTCTTCTTCATCCAGCCAACAAATTTTGGTGAGCCACTACTGTATCGATTAGGCAGGCAACATAACCACCTCATGTCAGCTGAAGCTCAAGAATATACCTCTCCTTTGATTCACTTGAAAAGGAGGGGGTTTACTAACTTTTGTTTATGGTGTTGGATCTATCTCCTCAAGCTGGCACAACATTCAAGTCACCTGCTTCCGGTAAGAGCTGCTTCTCTGCTAATGACTCTTCAAACTGCTCCAAGTATTCTTTGCTGTTCATCTCTGTCAATCTGCAAAGGGAAGCCAGTTAGACATTCCATTGTTAGGACAGTAGAACCACATTAAAGCTGACTGCTCTTGTAGGACAGAAAGGAACAATGTGTGCTGTTCATCTCTGTCAATCTGTGGCTCAGCCTCACATGCTTTAAAATCAACCCGTGCATTCAAATCCATGCCATCCAAAGATTTTGAGCATTTTTGTAACAGCAACCCCACACAATCAAGGAGTTACTAATTTCAGCAGTTCAACTAATGGAAAGGATTTTATGATAGAACCCACATGCACATAATTGCAGATATCTAACTATACATGCAGTGATTGCATTGAAAAGAAACGCATCAATCAACAAAACAGTTCAGAAGAAGATATCAATTGGTTTTCAGTATTGAGCTTTAAAGCACAAAAAAGAAAGCATCTACAGCTATGTACAAAGATTTACCTGCTAATGGTGCGATCTTTTGCGAATCCCAGTTCGTTGTCTACGCAAAGGTCCGAATCATCACTCTTACTAGACCTTGTAGAGGTTCTAGG
This sequence comes from Turnera subulata, assembly GCA_028386065.3. NCBI lineage: Eukaryota > Viridiplantae > Streptophyta > Magnoliopsida > Malpighiales > Passifloraceae > Turnera > Turnera subulata. The sequence continues at coordinate 55,226 of JAKUCV010005017.1, read as the reverse complement.
CGCCATTCGCTGGGCATCAGCAATTGTGACCACCTTTTCGAAAAGATCCAGAGGACTACCCTCAGCTGTACACAATAGTCTGGCTCTGTGTTCATACATCACCTGTAGCCAAAACCGTACAGACATTTAAAAAAGGGAAAGCAAAAGCTCCTAAAATGAAAGGAAGAAACAGTAAGAACAAGGCCCCCAATACCCTTACAAGAGGAACATACATTTTTTATTATTCATTATTTTCCAAAAGTTTGAACCCATGAATGATGCTAAATTTGGAGGGAAAAAGAAAAGATTGGAACACACGCAGATCTGAACGACATCAATGTTAAAAGCTTTTACGTTTGTCTAGCCCGAGGTAAAAAAGAAGAAAGAACAATATGATTATTTAGCCAGAAAGAAAAAAAACCATTTCTCGTCCTAATTCTGCAACTCCAGATTAATTGAATTTAGCAAGAGAAAACCCATTTGTTACTCCGCAAGGACAAAATAGATGGGGCAAAATCTAGGAAATATTGGACATACATCAACTAATGTAACAAACCGATATGCTGCTGTTCTGTTGTGGAGTCCAAAGACTGGAACACCTTCCAATGCCAGGGTATGGAAGCTCTCTGGAAGAAAAGCAAGAAAATAAGTAAAAAGCCCATCCTCAGACAACAATATTATAAAATGTAAAACGTGCACCAAAAAGCGTTTCCAAAAATCATACCAAAAATCATATCAAAGTACACCTACTTATTCTTATCAATCAAGCTGTGTTTTTTTTGTTATGAGGGTTAAAAAGATAATACGGTTAGGCAGATGAGAACGAACGAGAACAAGGTTGATATGCCATCCTCCTACACGAAGCAGAAAACTTAGAGAATCAAGATAACATATGCAAGGATTCACTCACTGAACAATCCAATATAATCTGCAGCTCCGAGAGGCCTGTCACAAAGTTCCTCAAAAGGAAAATATGCACACCCATTGGCACCCAGTGGGACCTGAACAGAGTCAGAAAACATCTTGCTTATAATCAGAGTAATAGGCTCTTATCTGTTTTAGCAGAATACAAATTGTCACAAACCTGCAATGTTCTTCCCATTACTACTTCCACCTCTTGCTCACTAGCTGCTTGTCCGCCAATTAATTCCTCAAATTTTTGCCTAAGAAGGTTTGATAAGTCTTTTCCAACAAAGTAGAAGCCTTGCTGAGCCTGTTGTCCGGATATAATCACATCAGGAACAGAGATATTGCAGTGAAGTATGAGCTTGAAACAGATGAAATTTCACTAATTCACACATGGTAAAAATCATTACCGAAGTCTTCTTCCGATAGTCTACTGACGAGCCAATTTCATGAACCACACATCTTTCCTACAACAAGTTAAGAAGAATATGAAATTCATACACCACACCACAGTGATATTAAGAAGTGTAGCACCATGGTAAAACTGTAAAAAGAATCTTTGTTTAAGTACCTTCAAAGTTGCAATGAAGGGCATAAAGAGGTCCCTCTGCAATCCACGTTCATAGAGATTATCTGGAGCACGATTTGACGTGGCAACAAGGATCTACACTTGCTTCCATCATGCAGAAGGACACAATTCTTAGTTCGATGCCATTGTTTCCAGTTTAATATGCCACATGTGGATTAGATTATAACTATGGACAGAGAACACAAAGAAGACTTACAACGCCATTGCTGAATAAATGTCTAAACAAGCGGTTCAGTATTAATGCATCAGCAACATCATTCACCTGCATAGACGCACCAAACAGTATCAGAACATGTAATAAAGGGGCATAAGCAAATAAGATACTAAGGCAGGTAGTATACCATGAATTCATCAAGACATAATAAAATTGCTTCATCAGATATCTCTCCTGCAACAACTTCAAGTGGATCTGCCACACCCTTGTGCTTCTGCAAGAGTGCAAGAGTAAACATAACACTTCAACATCTGAATATGAGCAGTGTGCTGTAAAAACAAAATTTAAGGGATAAAGTTTGGAAAAAGAGAGTCAATATAGCCAGCATCCATAACACGTAATTAATTTAATGAATATGAGGCAAGCAAGAAAGAAAAACTATTTTTTCATGAATTTACAAAAGTATTTGTAACTTCAGTGAAGGAAATCTTTAATGCCACCAATTCAGTTAAAAAAATTGACTCCAGCATTCCAACCATACCAGAATCATGATCATCGGAAGCAAGTCTATCATAGATGGTGATCAGGAATACTTACTTGCAAGCGACTGTGGACATTCAACATGAAATCGTGAAAGTGGATCCTCTTTTTCCTCCAATTTTGGGGCCTGAAGAAATGCATATCATAAGATAAAAACCAGCAAAGCTGACAATGGCAATGGTGATGATCATGGAATTCATCTAGTTTCGGTATATATCAATTAAAAGCAACATAGCATGACAAGGCAACTTTTAGAGCTCTAATTTAAGTAAGATTCAGGAACGATAGGAACTATAGTTTCTCCACATTGCAAGCTTACAATTGATCAAAGAACAAGTCCATCAACATAGTCTTCCCAGTGCCCACTCCTCCATAAAGATATAGTCCTTTAACAGGTGAATATGAATACTGCGGCCTGAGACGAGACCAAAGCCATCTACTCCTGAAGAACAACAACAGAATGATATTGCTGGAGGAACAGGATTTTAAAACCAGAAAAATAAGTAAATAAGCAGGTAAAAGAAAAAAAAAAGAAAGAAAGAAAGAAAAAACGATACATAATCTTCAAAGATAAGGTCATTTTCAAAGATCTTAAGAGTTTGTTCGATCAGCCAGACAAGTATCCAAAAGGGAGTCAAACTTTACCTAGCTGATTTGTCTGAAGCAGTATAACGATCCAACTTACAGGCATCAGCCGATTCAACAAGCTGATCATAAAGTCTCTGTAGTTCTCCTAACGTCCCAACCTTCATCAACAAGGACACAAGATCAGATTACAAATTGCAAGAGAGGTGCAAACTCCCATTTTCCATAAAAAAAAACATAAGCAAATTTCTTAAACACCAATACCACCATCACTATAATCTCTACACCTACCTGGCAAGCGTCGCCGTCCACCAGCTCACCCTCAGAAATCCTTCTTTCATACTCCACTAACGGACCTCCTCTGTTCACACCTACAAATCCAACCAAAACAGAACCTCATCACCAAAACCTAAGATAAAGAAGTCAACTTTATAGTAATCATGAACAACTTTTAACTACCCATAAAAAGGGAATCCATTTAGAACACAACCAACCTCCATTAGGAACAGCTACAGCACCGGTGGAGGAACGTCTGGAAATCACAAACCGGGAGCCGCCAAAGAATTTATCAACATACACATCGCCGGCGGCGAGTCTATAATAAGAAGAAGCACTAGCAGAGCTATAATTTGCACGCGTTAAATTCCTCTGAGCCAAACTAATTGAATAATTGGCGGGTTCTTTTTGACCGGAAAGTAATCGGTAATTGCGCAACAATAATCGAACATATCTTCTCATTTTTTTTGGGCTGTGTACCAACAAAACTGGAAGCGCTTCACCAGCAGTAATAAACAAAAACTCCTGAGATTATTAAAGGAAAACAATTAACCAAAAAAGAAAGAGGAGATGATGGAATTATTCTCCATAATGCAACTTGAAAGAATAATGATAATAATTTAGAAAAAAGGCAAGACAAACTAATGCTGATTAATATGGAATCTGGAGTTATAATAATCAAATTAACAGCGTCGTTTTAATCCAGAACCGGCACCATAACCAAGGCATGCACATGATCATGCATATTAAAAATCTAATTAAGAAACTAAGAAAGTACTTAACACAGAAAGAAAGAGAGGAGGAGGAGGAGGAGGAGGAGCCAGGAGGAGAGGAGGATTAAGAAGCGAACCTGGTGAAGTGAAAAATTTGACTTGGATTAAAGTTTATCAAAGGAAGAAGGAAAAAAGAGGATTAGATCGTAGAGGATTATAATGAGTTGAGGAGGAAAAAAAAAAAGAGAAACAATTGAATATTTGTTGATTTAAAGAGACGGCCAGAGAGAGAAGAAGAAGGAAGAAAGAGAAGGGTTGTTGATGATGTTGTTTATTGGGGTGGGGGGGAAGAAGCAGACAGCTCCGAGTAAATATGAGGTTTGCGGTTTCCCAGGTTTGGTTGGCTTTTTTTGAAGAGGAAATCGTCGCGGTGGGATTTGACTTCCACCTCCACTTTCCGTATTCGTTCGAAATCGAGGATGTCCTTTCCTTTGTGTGTTCTTTTTTTTTTCTTTCTTTCTTTCTTTCCTTTGAGTTGACAACCAACCAACGGTTTTTTTTTTTTTACAGCCACGATTAGCTTTACTGCGTGTAATGTCACTGCCACGTCAGCATCTCATTTATTTAACAATATTAATGAAACAATTAGTAAATGTTAATTAATTAATTTCCCCACCATAGTATATCCCATTGTCTCAGAGTCGGATCTGGTTAGCCCCACAACAAACAACTAGTGCTTGGGTTTGTTCAAATATCCAATTAAGGTATAATCATCCATTTCTTTTGGTGTGAACCGGGACGTATATTAAGAAATATACTTGAGCATAGTACATGGTTAGAAGTCGGGAGCTCAATCCGACTTCTATCTTATACAAGAGTACATGATGGACATAAGTAGGACAAAACAAGATAAGGGATCAAGGTCCCGAACATATAAAGATCTGAGATGGTCGTGAGAAACCTAGCCGAGGTACTGTGTGAAAACCATCCAAGTTTGGGAAAGGAGGACGGTCAATGAGGTTGGGGAGGAACCGACCGCCGGTCCACGTCCATCCTAGAGCTAGAAGCCCCGGGAGAGAAAATCATACTGTGGTACTCTTTGCCCAGGACCACAGCTGTGTGGTTCTGGGATTTGCGAGGTCGGGTGGGGGGAACGGTGGGGTTGAAGTTCGAGGAAATAATTGGATAATCAGCTGAGGTAGTAGCTGGGGGTGGAGGTGGTACAGGGTGAGTCAGGGATGTATCAGGAGTAGACGAGTGGGGTTGGGCATTTGAGACATCTCTAAGGGTTTGTCTTCTAGGGATCTCCTGTGTGAGTTTGGGGATTTTTACTGGTTGGGATTTCTTTGTTGATTGTTTCTGGATGCGGTTATGAAGCTTACTTTTGGATTTCTTGATGGAGCCTTCCCCGAGGAAGTCTTGAAGTGTAGGTAAGGCAGGGGGTTGTTCATTTGAGGGTTGGTGCTCAGAGGGATGTGGTAGTAGTGAGGTAGGGTCTGGGGTCGGAGTCACCACTGGCAAAACAATGTTTGAGGTTGGTGAGGGTAGGGGGGGTGCATCAGGAATGGGGATCATAGCTCACCTTTAAAGGTTCTCCTTCAAGGTGTACCGTACCCGGCAAAGGCTTGGTCAAATCAATACAGACAGCAATTCTAGCAAATTTGGCTCTACTGGGGTTAGAGGAGTTACCGTCGAGTCGGATGGTTCTCCCCACCATGTTGCCTAATTGTCGGAGAATTCTGGAGTGGTACCGGTTGGTGGGGAAGTCGGGAAACTGTATCCACGTCACTATCGACTCAATCTTGCCGGTGGATGCACGGAAGTTGGGTGTCCAAGGTTGGACACTAAGCACACTGCCATATATGATCCAGGGTCCATCAGTTAAAGCGTGAATGTAGTCTGTGCCTTCCCAGAACCGCACCACATAGAAGTTGTTTTCGAGGTCAACGATCTTGAACGGTCCATTTGGTTTCCAAAGGGTCTGCAATTTGGTATGCAGTGCTTTGAAACCAATAGGTCGTCCAAATAATTTAACTATAACAGCATTTTCCCAAGGCTTGTCCAGACGAGCTTTGAAAGGATCGGACAATTCGAGGTTCGCCACCCCGTTCGTATGAGAAACAACCAAGTCTCCCTCCTCAAATTCTGCTTCGCCTTCGACATCCCACGGGTCCTCTTGGTAGAGTGGATTCTCCCCAGCAAAAAGGGAGTCCCGATATGAGGGGCGTCGAACATCCTCCATGGACTCATCGGAATCTGCAGCCGGTGCTGATTCTGGTCCATTTCGGCCCGGTTCGACCAGCCGGGTTGGACCAGTGGTCTGACCGGTCTGACCCGGCATCATTGCTGCCAAGTTTGCTGCCGTAGGAGTCGCGGTGCCGTTCTGATTGGGTTGCTCGGGCTTCAGCGAGCTAGGTGCCGCCGTGTGTGTAGGTTGGTCGGAAGGGGAGCCGGTTACCACTGGAGGTGCCGTTGTCGCTTGTGCCGGTGGAGCTCGAGCATCATCTACCAAGGCTTCTGTGGGGTGTACCCCTGCCTGCAACGATGTGTCGATGGAGATGCTAGGTGCCGCCGGAGGAGAAGGGGCTGTCTGTTGCAGCGTCGCCCGGGGAGGAGGAGACAGTGGTCGTCGGTCGCCTGTGGTGGGGGGAGCGGCTCCACGATCTCGCGATCGGGAGCGTCTCCGTTGGATGGGACTTCGGTCGGGGGTCTGGTGGCGGGCAGAGCGGGCGTCGCTGTCGCCATCCGTCTCTACGCCCTCCGGTGACCCGTCCATAGCCGCAGCGATCTGGTTGTGAGGTCGTCGCTTGGGAGGTTCGGTGGAAGGATCAACTGGCGAGGCGTCACACTGGGAGATGTTTATCTCCTCATACCATGCTTGGCTTCGCCGGAAACGGTGATGGAGACGGGAAATGGTTCGAGTTACTGTAGCACGAGGGAGAGAGATTTACTGTAGCACTCTAATTGGCACTATCTGATAGAAACCGATAGGGATTATTATAATCATCCATTTCTGGTCACAAGAACAAAACAAATCCATTTCATTCAATTGTGATAAGGAAATAATTACCGAAAATAGCTGTAAAAATCGGTGTTATCCATGTTTTTATTTTTTTTTCCTTCTTTTGGATTTTAAATGTTTTTCAAAAATTTTCTATTTCATATTTAAAAATCGATATATGTTTTGTTTCTGGAAAATATATCTTTAGTCAATTTTGGCATTTATGCTTTCCGTTTCATAAATAGTCTAGTAGCTTTTGTAAGGTGGGGAAAAAGATAAATATTGACGACGAAAACACGTGAGATTTTCATTTGTAGATGTGGTTTTCCATTTGGGTAGATAAGGACGTTTATCAAATGTTCACAATAGTGGCTTATCTACCCTTTTATTCTTTTTTCTTCTTTTTTTTCCCCCCCCTTTATATCGTAATTGCAATCATTTCAATTTCTGTTTCTTTTAGACACTTTAGTTTGGGATGATGGATCTCGGAAAATACTTGTGGGACTGAAACAGATAGCCTTATCTGCATTTTAAGGGATATTCCCTGTCAACATATTGTTACTATTTACTAGTACTAGCTTTATATGGTCTGTGACGAGGACAGTTTTGTTGTAAGTAGCAACTCTCATTCTTTTCTATTGAGAGAATAACATTAATTGACCCATACTCCAATCCTGAAACATGCATGCGTCATGGACTCATTGGACCTCCTGCTTGGCATTGGGGTCCTGGGAATCTGTTGCAAAGCAAAAGCAAGTTGAAAACCTGACCATAATTCATTTATCTCATCCACTTGCCAAATTAATACTCGACCAATCTTTGCAGGAAAAGAAAAAGAAAAGAAAGAAAAAAATAACAATTAAACTTTTGTTTTTCACTGTTTTTTATTTGAATTTTATGAAAATATCAGATTTGAAGAAGAATATTTCTTTTAATATGATTACAAAACTAGATGAATTTCTTAAACATATCATGCACAAAGTATTGCGTACAATTTGAGTGTAGCGTACTATTTCAAATTATTATTGTGTATTTCGTTTAATGATTCATCAGTTCTTCCCTTTCTTTTTCTCTTTGATTTTGATTTGTGTACTTTAGAGTTTAGATGCGTAACTATATTGAACCTTGCTGCTGTTTCTTCTCATAGTGGTATAGGGCGTGGAAATTGAAAAGTTTGCCATTGTCCCCCTAAAACGATAATCTCCCCAGAGATAATGACCTTAACCAATAACCTTTGTCTGTTCTCTGTTAAAGTAACAAAAAAAAAAGAGGGCTTGCTTTCTGTATCCAATCTCAAATGGACCATTAAGCCCAGGCCACACGTGGAGGTGACGGAATCCTGTTCAACTTCCCTATGCAGTGGACGTCTGTTCCAGAGATACAGACCCTGAAACCCAGGGCACATAACATGGGCCAGTGACAGGGTTGAACGGCACAATTCATTTTCACAGAAGAAAATCTTTAAATAGAAAAAGATTGAAAATGGACAAAGCAACGTGCAATTTCTGTTATTTGTATCTCTGTTCTCTCCTACTCTACATATACAAGCTAAAGATCTCCAGTCAGTTCCAGTGCTATCTTTGTATTTACAAAGCGTAAAATCTAGACTTTACTTTGTAAGTTCTCTACCTTTACGTGTCCATCCATACAAACCTTGGATCATCTGATGCTGGTCAAGGAAGACGACAACGGATCTTTTTCTGTTGAAGTTCCCCTTAAGTGGCGCAGTTTAATTCCAACTAAATTTACAACATCATACGATTCATACCAGCTGAAAATGTTGTTCTTCACCTATGATAGTATAGATAATAGAATGATGTGTAAGAATCATGATGTACTAGAAGCATTTGTAAAATAAGAAAAGATGGGATGCAGTAACTTATTAAGTGGCTTTAACCATTACCTGATGTCGATGATAAAAGATTGAATTCACGCTCCAAACTCCATTTTGATTCATTCTGACTGTTGATATTTACCACGTACTCCAAAAAGAACCCATTAAACGTCACTACCGATAGAGTTGCCCTGACAAGAGCAAGGTAGGAAAAAAAATTAAGGCAATACAAAAGCATTTAAAAGAAGTCCTCCGTTCAATCAAAAAGTTTAGTAAAAAGAAACTTATATTGTGAGCATTTAAAACATTTAAGAACTTTCAGTCAGAAGGTTCAATCAAACAGTTCAGAAAAAGAAATAACAGTTGGCTTATCGATTGATCCATGGTCATAAAACATTTTCTCAATCGCCCATCCCCATGCTCATTGGACCAATTTGTTAGCAAGAACATCTTCTACCTGTTCTCCTATTGCTCGACTCCCAGAGGCTGAACTTTTTCCAAAAAGGAAAATACCAAATCGGCAAGAGGAGAGCAATTCCAAAATCTTTGCATAATGCAGAAAGCTCACCTGCAAACTACAAAGTCAGCTGGAGATGTCTCTGCAACCTTATCCACCTTGCGCACCACCACATAGCTGTATTTCAGGTCCTGATTAGTAAATTGAATTCTTAAAACAAAGAATTGATTTTCATGTACTCATTTTTCTAACAGATTATAAAAGCTACCAGTAAACAAGTCAATACTTAGGGATAAGCTTGTTATCAGATCATCTGAACCCATACAGAAAAAGCACTAGATCAACTGAATCATGGATACTTTTGATTCAAGGAGAAGACTGAATCAGATAATCTGAAATGAATGAAGCACTCGTTGAAGTTGCAGATGTAGAATATAAATCTGAGACCGTCTAACCTCAGAAGATCCGGAGGGATCTAGAAGATCAGATACGTTAACAAAACACTCTAAAAACTGCTATTCTGTTGCTGAACAATATTATGAGTTCAGTAAATGACTAAAAACTGGTCAACTATATGCGCAGCTTCACCTTTTCACTCCCGCAGAAACTGCATTATGAAGCACATGGTGATGAGCTGGATCCAATGCATCGCTTACAGAATCAGGCAATAATCCCAAAAGACTGTTCGATCTTCTTGTTCTGCCATGTAGAAAGTATTCAATACCAAAATTCAATATTTTAAAGAATTCTTCACTACCTATAACCTTGCAAAACATACAGCAGCCATAATAAAGAAACAAAATTGCCAGTATTAAGAGGACATGCTAACTTCTTGATACACACTGCAGGTTGACCAGGTTCACACCATTAAAATACAGAAGGCACAGAACATTCATTTACACATATTGCATTATCAGCCATAGAATATCCTTCTCAGCCACAAAACTCGTAACGAATCTGCAAGTGCATAAGTGAGTCTCACCTTTGATTTAGGGCAAACCCTAGTGAAAAGACATGAACGGAACCTGAAGAACTTGTAGCTACTAGGATATCAGGAAGCTCCAATGATGGTCCAAATGACAAGGAAAATATTGTTGATGGATATGTTCCCCTTCGGAAACTGTATGACTGACACAAGTATAGAATCCCATAAATGTCATGGTGGAAAACTTCATCAGGAATAGCTAATATTAAGAGTCAAAAGAGATTGAAATATTACTCCAAGTCAATCGATCGCTCCACTTACAAGATCAATGACAGAGAAAACTATATAATAGAAATCATGCCTGAGAATGCTGAAAGTTTCCTTAAACTATGGATGCTTTGGAAATTCCAGTAAGACACTCTTACAATATGGAAAACCTACTGTCTTTTGCAGTTTTGCTTGCGCACACATACAACTGGTGTTTATGGTCAAAACCAATTATCGTCGCTGCCACAGAAAAACTATAAGATACATTGGTTCAGTTTCCTTCACCTTAGTTGCTTCTGGAACCAGATGAACTCTGATTATTGTTCCCTGCTCGGATGCTGTTGCAATGTACTTCCCATTAGTAGAAAGGGCAACCGCAGCCAATGGCGCACGGTGAGCATCAATCTGCAATTTAATTAGACAGACAAATAATGAAGTTCCAAAGCGGATGAAAAAAATTGCATCACATCACATCGATGTGAAAGAATATAAAAATATCGCTTCTCATACCATCAATGTGAAAGAAACTAAAAATGTTCAGGAGAAAAGGAAACTGATAAAAAGAAATTATCCCAAGATATGCAAAAACATCACACTTGGAGAAAGTTTTTAAGAAACAGAATATCACAAAAACAAAAACTGGTCTCCTCTTCAAGAGTATTAAGAAGAATAACGAAGAAAGAAAAAAAAAAGAATAAAGAAGAGAAATCAAGAATGTGGGAGCAAAATTGTGAAGTGATAACTTCTGAAGCTTGAAAAAGATACTTATCAAATCTTGGATTCACATTTTATGTGGGTAACTAAAACGTTCAATATAATTTCATTATGATGTCAAAAAGTAGGAAACATGTTATTATATTTTCTTGCAAATTGTATTCAGTCACGGCAGGATCATGTTTATCTTTATCATTACCTTCCCTACAAAGTATGGTGGCTTGATTACTAGGAGACCATAACCAAAAGAGAAAAATTCACGATCCAATTCCATATTCATTCCATTCATGCATCGAGTTTGCAATTCACAACTTGATTACATTGATGTAAGGGTGATGAGGTTGAAAACCAGCTGTCACTGATAAATTTGCTTATTAACTGTTAAGGCAGATTTTAATATCCCACTGCTGGCTAGGGCACTTGATAGCTATCTAGAATAAAATCTGCAGTGACTAACATATTTTGCAACAAAATACAATAACATGGTTCCTCATTTATCACACTATGTATATTAAAGCTCTTCAACAAGTTTTGTATAATAACCTCACAATGCAAATGGATATCCATGACATTGTATACAAGAACAGATCCTTTCGTTGTACTTGCAGGTAGTGCCAAAAAGCAGCCATCCAAACTTGGAGAGAATGCACAAAGTCCTGAGGAAAAATACAAAAGTTCAGGACAACCAGTTCTACATGGTTTCATGCTGTGCAAGTTAATAATGTTAAAATAAAATAATCTTCAACAGTTAATATCCTCACAACTTTCTGCTACTAGATAATCACGATTCATCAGTTCTTGCACATTTCCAAACACTTTTCAGCATGATAGAAATTAACTCGGCCTGATATTGTTATTTTGAAAGTCAGAAAAGGGTGACTTTGAAACTCTGAACAGAAACTAGCAACAAAGTCCGTCTAACCCCAGCTTAAGACAGACAAAGCCTTCCCTTATACAAGGACAATAGTGAATAACTGCAGACAAATGGCTCTATTCAAAGCCCCTGTAAAATTGGCTATGTGCTCTCTTAACATCTCTAATGAATCATCCTCTTAACTTTTTATGGAAACCCACACTACTGCTATCGAATTAGGGACCACAACCCTGCAGAAAATATTTCACAAGAGAGCAAAGAATTTACTTAAGATGCAACAGACTGAAGACCACCAAAAGGGTCCACGCTATATGCATTCTGAATGCTTTCAGTATAACCGATCAAATTCTCTCTGCATGTTTTCTGAGAGATCAAGCTACCCATACATTCGCTGGCATCATTCAATTAGGACAAGCACAAGCATTTGCATCAGAAATTTAAAAACTCTGGAGTTAAAGGGCACAGTATGCTGATTCATTTTTGTCCTCCGTGGAGAAACTTAATTCCCTCCTAAGTTCCATGTAATGAATGCAAGCAAGAGTCTCATGAGTCACGGAAAAAAGATGCCAAAACCGAAGAAATCATGAAGGCTACCGCACAAGTACATGACCAAGTTACTCCGGCCTCACCTTTTACATTTGGAACTGTATCAATAGTATCCAATATTGCCAGACTATTTGAGTCATAAATGTATGTTTTTTCTTGCAAAACAACAACAAGCCTGTAACGATTAACAAATTACACATAAGTATATCGTCCCAGCAACTTTCACACTAAAATCTATGTCACATTAGTCCGATCACCATAGGCTAACAACAAGAATTAAGAAAAAAAATGCAGTAGCATCCAGGTATAGTATACATATCTATCCTGACAAAAAAACTGAAAGTAAATATTTAAATTTTGAAATAAATTTTTAAAGTTGTTGCAATACGCTGCAATGAGGACACCACAACCATCAAAACAGGGAACAGAGTGGGTACCTTTTCTTATTCAATCGAACAGCAAGCACGGAAGTCAAGAAATTGAGCTCCCGGAGGGCGGTTCCGGTTGTGGTATTGAACAGACAAAGACGCCGCGGGGATAATGAAGGCTGTTCATTTTTTTTTATTTTTTTTTATCAAAAATTTTAATTTTTTCAGAAATATTTTAAAAACTAGAAACCAAAAAGAAAAAAGAGAGAAAGGTTAAGGTAGTAGTGGCACCTGTTCTCCACCCCCAACAATGGCAAGGAGACTAGAGCTGTACAGCATTTCCACAATCCCGAAAGCACCGACACCTAATAAAACACAGAACAGCAAAGACAGTAACTCAGTAAAAAGGAGGAGGAGGTAAATCTACAGCGGTTTACAGAGTAAAAAAGAAGAAGGAGAAAGGGACTCGCCTCGTTCGTAACAGAGACGGCCGGTGTTGGAATCGAAGATTTTGAAGCCGTCTCTACTACTAACCGCAAAGCCACTGCAAAGTAACAGTTAATTAACCAAACAAGAATTAGTTAGATTACCAAAAAAAAAAAAATCAAAACGACAAAGAAGAGAAAAGGAGAAGGGAGAGTTGACCTGTTGTCTTGGTTGAAAGAAGCGCAGAGGATCGGGTGCTGGGAATGGGAGGAGGCCTGGCTGCTGCTGCTGCTGCTGCTCATTGTTTGATGTTTCGAAATTTCTGGATTTGATTGCTTGATTTGGCGATGAAGAGAAGGAGAAGAGAATATGTTTGGTATTTTTTTTTTTTTTTTAAGAAGAAGAAGAGGTTTGTTGTTGTTTGGATTAAAACGGTTTTATTTTTGTTTTGGAGGTTAGTAGTAGTAGTAGTAGTTGGTTGCGGGAATAAAACAGACGGAGGAATTTGGGCGCTGAAGAGAATGAAAGAGATGACGATGACATGAAGAAGAACGTGCAAGACAAGTTTTTGGGTTCTTTTGTGGGCCCAGGAATCTTCGCTCTTTTAGATCTGGACCGTCTACAGGGGATCTGCTTGGTGGGCCACCCCTCCCCAACCCCATGATGGAGAGCTGTGATTATTTGTTGGATTATGTTTCCTAATCATTGTCTTCTTCTTCATATTTTACTCCTTTGCAAACTCTAATTTTTTTCCTAAATCGGATATTCTTATTTCTAGACACAATTTGTTTTTTTTAAAAATACCCATTGTGGCCATTAGGAGCAAGCGACACTTGGTTTTAAAAAAAAAAGAGCAAGCAATACTTCTTCTCTTCTTTTTTATAATTTTATGAAAGAGCAAGCATACTTCTTGACCTTTTTTTGCATTTTTTAAAAAAATATAAAATATTTGGCAAATCCCTCAAAGACCAAATAATTACATAAAGTTGCTATCCACAGCCATATTATTCCTCCAATCCCACGATTTCCATGTTGTAAACATGAAAAATTAATGCGATATTCGGAATTTGAGTGCTTGTTACGAGTGGTTTGAAAAGGACTTGATGTTGGGTTATTGTTGTACTTACTCTCACAATTTTCACATGTTTTTTTACATGTTATTGATGTGAGTTTATACTTGAGACTGCAATCTTCACACTACTTTTAATTGTAGTCCCAAATTATTAATCTATAAAAAAATTTCACTGTCAATTATTTCTTCGTGATTACTATGATGCCGAATTTAAGCCCAAAACCCAACACCACGACACCCTCGGTGGAATGTTTGGACTTTGGTTCGATGGATGATGTTTGAGCTGAATTTAAGGCCCACTTTACATACGAAAAATTGTGGGCTCGACGTCTTTGTAAAAAGGTTCCATTAGGATTGGACCAAGCGGTTCCAAATGAAGCTCTAAATATACAAATCAAAACAAAGCCCAACCACAACAGTCCAATAGTTGAAACTTATGGGTGTGACAAGGTACCAAATCCACAATTCTCAGTTAAAAAAGCGGGCCCAGTATTATATAACCAGGCCCAAGAATCACGCAACATTTGTTTTTCTCTGAGAAATATAAATGACCCTTTTCTTTGGTCAGTGAAGAATATAAATGACCTTAAAGTGAGATGTGATGTGACCAAACAATATAGGGATGGTCAGTTTGATGTGATGTAATTCTCTTGCATCGTCAAAGGAACCACACATCTCACCCATCTCACAGGGCTAATAATAGTACACTACCAACCCGCAGATTTCCCACTACAAAATTCCTACACACATAGACAAAAATGTTCTTGACCATACATGAAAGATTAGTCAAAGTGAAAGAAGAGAGGCAGGCATCATCAAGATCAGTAGACAGTAGACATCAAACCCCTCCAATGGGAGAGGAACTAGGAAGTGGTAAGTAGAACTTTAGAAGCCAGCAAAAAAAAACAAACGGAGCAATAAGCACTTAAACAAAGAAAGAACCGCGTGACCCTGCAAAAAAATGCAGCCAATGGAAAACGACCCTTAAACAGCTCATACTTTTGACAATTTGACAATGCCTCTCCTTTCCTTTCACGGCTGCACCTGCACTAGGACTAGCTCCTCTTATCTTACTTACACCAGTGCAAATAAATATCACTCCCCACTCAAGAACACACACAACACTACCTCTTCTTCAGTCAAAACCCATCAACATCATCCACTGTACTGTTTGTCTCATTCTTGGGGGCAGAGTATCTGATGATGCTCTCCCTTATCTACACTGTACAATCTACATGCCTTCTTACCCCTTACCCACCCAACTCATTTTTTCTTTTTTCTTTTTCCTAGTACTTGTTAATTGATGGCTAGTGGCTGACTACACATGGTCCCCTGTAAGGGATAGCTGGGCTCTTTGACTAGAAATGAGAGATTGATCAAGTAATATTTACATGCAATTCTGCAATTCCATAAAGGAAAAAGCTTGTAACAGATGTCTATCAAACAAAAACCTATACACACCACCTAATTTTTTCTCACTTCATGTAAAGAATCACCCATTAGAAGATGGAAACACCAAAAAAAGAAAAGAAAACTCATTTTTCCTTTTTCCTGTATGTTCAACCTTTGTCCTTTTTGGTTTTTGCTCTCTATCTTGGACCGGATAGTTCCATGGCATAGGAATCCAAAGAATGCTCATCATCATCCTCATCCATTGCCATTCCAAACATACTGCTCGAACGATTATGACTGCTTTCATCATGCTTTGACGCAGTGGTAGGGCAAAATGCGCTTTTGTTAGTGCTGCTTGTGCGAGATATGTTCATGGTGGGATTACTATGATTATGAGATGCAGCCCATTTCTCTGCAAGACCGTCGCCTTCTAGCATCCGGACCACTTCGGACATTTTAGGCCGGTGTGCAGGGAGGTATTGAGTGCATAGAAGAGCCACTTGCAGCATCTCTCCAACCTCAATTTTATCATAGTTGCTCCCAAGCTCCCTGTCAACCAACTCTTCAAACTTCTTTTCCTGCTGTATCTTCTTCACCTGCCATGATCATGCATATATTTATGATGTTGAAGCAACTGCTGTGTGTTCAAAGGGCATTTATGAATGCCTACAACAATGTAATACTAGTGATATAAAATTTGAAGTGATAGAAGATAGACTAACCCACTCAAGCATTGCTCCCTTTTGACTGACAGTTTTTCCAAATTCAAGAGCCCTCATTCCGGTTATAAGCTCTATCAACAGAATGCCAAACCCAAAAACATCAGTTTTCTCTGATGATTGGCCAGTTGAGAGATATTCTGGTGCAATATGTCCAACAGTGCCGCGGACAGCAGTGGTCACATGTGAATCAGCATGGTCAAGGAGCTTTGCAAGGCCAAAATCACCAACTACAGCCTCACAGAAATCGTCAAGGAGCACATTAGCAGCCTTTACGTCCCTATGTATAATCTTTGGATCACACTGCTCATGTAAATAGAGAAGGCCCCTGGCAGCTCCAATTGCTATCCTCTTCCTTGTGTTCCAGTCAAGTGTAGGTTTTACTGTTGGAAGAAATAAAGTTTCTTAGATGCCATGAAGAAAATGCTTTTAAGTACATATGGTCATGCATCATGATTTTACTATGCACAGCTAAAGAAGAAGACTTGAACAGTTTGGACCAGGAACAAAATTCAAAATTGTCATAGTTTACATGACACTGCCAGTAATGTCATCATTCTGATTTGCAATCATATTCCATTGTTCCTTTTCAACTCAGGAAATCATAATAAGAAGAATGTCACTCATGAATCACCACAATTTTAACAGCTCATCTTCATCATAAAAATTTTAATGTAGACAATCAGATACTCCAGAAAGTCTGGTGAAATTGCAATTGATTACCATAGTTGATAAAGATCTTAGAAGACTTCACTCTCTTAATCAAACGTGAAAATGCACTACTTAAACAAATATGGAAAAAAGAGCCAGACATCACAGTGAATGGCAAAATCACCAACCTTTAAGTCGTGAGGCGACACTGCCATTAGACATGTAAGGGTAGACCAAAAGCCGTTCATCTGGAGTGGCACTATATCCAATCAGCCGGAGCAAATGCCGATGAACTGCAAGGCTGATCATCTCCAATTCTGTCCTAAACTGAGACTCTCCGGTAGTTCCAGTCACATCCTTTAGCCTTTTCACGGCAACCAAAGTCCCATCTCCTAACTTTCCCTTGTAGACATTGCCAAAACCTCCAACTCCAAGTATGTTCTTTGAGCTGAAGTTGTCTGTGGCAACTTGCAGCTCTCTGAAAGTGAAATTCCTAAGATTGCCTAAGCTTATCAGCCCCTCTTCCTGTTTGTCTGCAAAAAAATTACAAATGCCAGTTTGAAGTTTCTGTAACATCATCATGTTCATTGGCTCAAATTGGGTTTGCCACGTTACTAACCACAAATGTTGAGTATACTCTGGTTTCGCTGTTTCCTTCTTAGCCAAAGGAATCCAAGTGATAGAAGCAAGAGCGAAATAAAGCTGAGGCTAACCCCAAGTGCAATGGCTAATTTCTTGGTCTTGTGTTTTCCTGAAAAGGCACATTTTTTCAACAAAGAGAATACAAGTCCAGAGAGGGGGTAAAAAAACAAAAGTTTATGATGATCCTACCTGATGGCGAGTTCAGAGAGAAGGGAAGAGGACCAGAAGTGGCTGATCCAAAACAACCTTCAGTGGAGCTTCTTCCACAAATTAGAGGATTTCCCACAACACTTCATTTTAACAAGTGCAAGGCAGAACAACGAAATAAGAGTTAATTAAAAGATTGACCAATTAGGTAGTAATTGAAGGGAAAGCTAGAGAGCAAACATACTTAAATGTTCTTGCTGGGAACTTGGGCACTGGACCACTGAGATTGTTATAAGACAAGTCTCTGCAACACCAGCAACGTTTTTGCATATCAACAATGATGCATGTATCGATTTTCGATGCACTGAAGCGTAAAATGCAAACAAGAGAACTGAGAAAAGAGAAAGAAAAAGAAAGCTATACTCACAAGAAAGCAAGCTGTGGTATTTTGGATAAAGACACAGGAAAAGGTCCAGACAAGCTATTGTTGTTTAGCCTCCTACTCCCATTACGTGACAAAAACAACAACAGTGAGTTAAGATCACATAAACAATGATATCAAAAAAGGCATGTAAATATATAAAAAGAAGTAACCAACCCATTTGGCTTCCACTTTTGAATATTAGATTACGACAAAAGAATAACCATTAAACCAACCTCTCCACTCAACTATTCAACTTGCAGCCGATTATAGGTACTATATCTGCTAATTTGCATTCAAGCTCTCTCCTTTGTAGACATAAAAACAATAGAAAACTACAATAGAGAGGACAGGACAGGCAAGTCTATTTTTCTGTTCACTTATGCTCGACTCCTGGCAATCAAACATGTATTGCTATGAAAGACTAGACAGATAACCAGTTACTTACAGGTATTGCAGGCTGTTCAATTGACCAAGCGAGTCTGGTACCACACCAGAGAACCGGTTATTGGAAAGATCCAGAGTTTGAAGTTTGGGGAGAGTGCCAAGCTCTGGTGGGATTCCCCCAGAAATGTTATTATTCTGCAACAAGCTTCGCATATAGAACAATAATTTCAGGCATAAATAATTAACAAAAAGAAGCCAAATTATTTTTCTATGTTACACGGTACACTTTACATTTAGACAAAAGGAGAATTGTTTTGCATCAAAAACTTTGCAGATTTGATTAAACCCAACTATTTATAAGGCGAAATCAAAAACAGAAAGCAACCACAAAAGACCTAAACTTTCACCTGTTTTCACAAATTAACTCTTATGAGCAACCAAATGAAAAATGATTAAGCATCAGAAAAACAGAGCTAGGTTTGAGAAAATTTGACCAATGGAGAAAGAGAGAACACTAATAAAGAAGAGGTAGTTAGTCCTCACACTTGGCGAAGATTAGTGAGATTTCCTATGGTCCCGGACAGAGTTCCTGAAAGAGATTGACTTGGAGCGCCCCTGCAAAACCCAGAACAGAACTTTCTTCACTTTTTTTTTTTCTCAAAAAAGCCTAAAGCTTTAACCTTTAAACCAAACCAGTAGAATGGTGTAGAAACTAGAAACACAAACTCACAAGCCAATAACAAGATTCTCAGATGAACAAGTGATCATAGCCCAACTACATGGGTCTACCGAATCCTCATCCCAGTTGTTCAAAACACCATGAGGATCAACCAATGCTCCTTTTAAACTCATCAATGCCTCCACTGTTGCAAGAAACCCAAAAAAGTTTAAAACTTTAGACAAAACGGAGGATTACAAAAATGCTGCAGTGCACAAAACCATTTTATACGAATGTCTTATATGGAAAACGGTGGCTTATACCTTCATGGTTTCTGGGTTCATATGAAAGAGATAGTTCAGCTAAAGATAGAAACAAGATGGACAGAACAGAGCACAACTTGAAAGCCATGACAAAAAAAGAACTCGTAACCAAAGGCAAAACAAAACACCCTCTCTTTCTCTCGTGTGTAAACAAACTAGAACCCAAAAAAAAAAAAAACAGAAAAACTATGTATTATTGAACGCAACTCTCTCTTTTACTTTCTGTCTTCTCTGTTGGTCTTCTCTGTTGGGCCATAGTTGTTTCCATTTTGCAGAAACTGAGAATCTTTCCCTCTTATAACTCCTCTCTCTCTCTCTCTCTCTTTTCACAACAACAACAAAAAGAAGAAAGAAAGAAGAACTAAAAATAAAACTCTCCCTCTCCTCTTGCTTTTTTAACCTTTATCTCTCTTTCTCTATCTCTTCCTGTGGCTTTGTGTTGCTTTTTCTGGTCTTTTGAAGAGGGCAAAGTTGAGGGAGAGGGAGAGAATCAGGTGGGGGTGATACGGGCTGTCAGGCCGAGAGAGTGCAGAAACTGAGAGGGACGTGAGTGGGATGTGTACAGTAAAAAAAAATAAAGAGAAAAATAAGAAAAGTAAAAATGTACTACTAGGGTGGTTAATTAATAATATATTGATATTAGCTGAGTTGGCTTTTGCCTAGATTGCTTTTTTTACATGGTTTGGGAGTGCTAAAACATGGAGTGGTTTAATCCATTTGTGGGTGTTTTGATTTGAAATGTCACTGATGATCGGCGCCATAAGGAGAGAATAATAAATATAATTGAGAGTTACTCTCTGTTTTCTAGAGGTGCTGGGGCTTGTTAATATTTGTTGCTTTTGATGGTCTACTGCTGTGAGATATGAACCTATGAGCAGGGTAATCATTATGGTTCACTTGTTTGCAATTAAAGTTCAATTTTTGTTTTTTTTTCTAAAACAAATTTTAGTTGATCTATTTAAAGGCAACCACCCTGATGGTACAACCAAATCAAGTGTTTTTTCTAATAGTAATAATTTGACAAGGTTTAGATAAAACAAAACACTTTGGCAAAGCTATTAGTTGTCAAATTTATTATTACAAATAGAGAGAATTGTAAAAATGCAAATGGAAAAAATTATTTAAAAGAATAAAACTACGAACCATCATCCATCAGGCATGATTGGTAGATGCAGACCAAACGAATCGTACTTTGTGGACTTACTTCATCGGGCATTTTATACAGTTATTTTTACAGTTTACACACGCATTCCTAAATTAGATGTTACAACTCAAAGTAACTTCTCTCAAAAATAACAACCAGGGAAAAAAAAATATAACCTTTTTCTGGGTTCAACTGAGCTTGATAATTGGAACAAAATAGTATCATCAAGCAACCTGGCAAGCTAAAATATAGTGAGTTTCAAATTCTATTTAATGTGATGAAAATATCATTTCTTTGGGAACTAAAAAAAAGATCAATTTAATTGAGTAGACACTTTGGTTGGTTTTTCTTTCAGATCACGCAATGCGACTCTTACTATTCAACAACCAAAAAACTTTAAAAAGTGCAATATTAGGGGAGGCATTAATGGGTTTTGGACTACTTTGCAAGCAGAGGAAGCTATTTATGTGTGATGTACTTGCAAATGTACTCACTGGTCCAACTAAGCCACACACAGTTTCTGCATGAATTGCCCATTACTGCAACAAGACATAATACTAGAGGAGGTACTAAGTGGAAGCCAGGCCAAGAAAATGGACTTCTTTTTTGGGGGTTTTAGTTTCTATCACACTAAGATGGTCCCAATTTTTTTTACTGACGGATGCTGAGGAAACCCATATGCATTCACTTAAAAACATATATAAGTCAGGTTCTAAATGAATCCCAACTTAAAAACAAATTTTGGTACAAGATACAACTAATGATAGTCCTTTGCAATGAGAGTGGCGATGGTATGTTTGTCCAAAATACCATTAAATTATTGAAAGGACTCAAGAATCTAAAAATGAAGGAGATGATGGAGAAGGATACCTAACGAATTGCCAAGCAGAGGCCTTTTTCATTAACAGGAAGAGTCTTCACTAATTGTTCTGGCATCAACAATTAAACCTACTTTTGGAGTGATTAGGATACCCTACTTTTGGAGTCATTGATACACTACACTCTAGTTAATGGTTGGTTATGCCATTAATTCACTCTCTTATCATCTTGTGATTGGTTAGCTGTTTAGTCATCAAATGCCTCTCAAGATCAAGCTCTTGATATTTTGGCCCGACTCTAGATTTGACATTAATGAATCAGTCATTTGGGTTAAATGAGCCAACTCATACACTAAATTAACCTACAGAAATAAGAAATGGTAACAACTTTGCAAGTTCTTTTTAACAAAACATGATAAGTATTGGATAAGAGCATAAAAAAAGTCGGATTATAATATATAGTCTCTAGCACAAGTCAATGCGCATATTGTGTCGGCCTGCACATCAAAAGGTTAATCCTTCAGATTTTGCCTGCATTTTATTTTTCTAATATGTACCCATTAGGCCATTACAGATAAGTTTCTTTAAGGGAAAAGGGAGTTAAACAAATACTCTTCAAAACTCTTTAAACAAAGGGAGTAGTTAAGTAAGGAACCAGAGCTTCTTCAAAACTCCTTGGCTCTTCAAAATTCTCCAGACCATGTGAAGCTGGGAAAGGCTGTGACACCTGAGATGACTTAAAGCTTCTTCTTTTTGTTTTAAGAAACCAAGTTAATACATAAATTATAGGTAAAAGTGGAATGATTTGCACATTGACTCACATCCACCCCAGAGTTTAAAATTTTGAGCCAGAGGGGGGTACATGCATTGCAGATGCAGCAGGGTATCCTCTCTTTTGACTCTTTACCAGTTCTGATATTGCCATTAATTTATTTATGCTTGCTTTGAGCACAAGTACTTTTTTTTTCTTCATTGGAAACTTGAAACTTGTTGAAATAAAATCACTGCTACACAGAGGCACAGCTTTGTTTGTTACTATTGTATTACTCTAACTAGCTAGGTGAAATTTACAGATAAAACGAAATCCAATTAAAATAATCGAGCTTTCTTTTTAGGGGGTAAAGAATGACCGAGCTTTTTCAACTTTGGAGTCTTGACACTTTTTTTATACTAACATTTACTTGCTTAAACAATGAGAAAATACAGAAATTAAGCATCTTGGTTATCCACTTGACGGTTGTTTGTTTTCTCCCCAGTTATCTGACTACTTTAGGTGCCAATAAGTACTAATAGAGCCAAATTCGATTCGGGTGCGATATATATACCCTCACGTAGAGCGGACTCGAGACTCTGAATTTAGGTCCAGATGCAGAGTTATGCTGCGTTCCCAAAACTCGAACTCGAGATCCATTGGTTCAGCTAGAACAACTCCAACCAATTCATCTAACCCATTAAGGTTAAGTATTGAAACTTTGAAAGTGGCATCAACATTACAGGACACAGAATCTGAATCTGAACGGCATGCATGCTTTCATTATAATTGATCGGATGTATCAAGGAACTTCCCTTAAAGCCAAGGGATTAGCATGTGATCACTTATTCACATCAATTGGGAGATGAATAAAGAAAATATTGTATTGATTGGATAAACTGTGATCTCACTTTCTCCTTGTCTCTTGTTGTTTCTTATTATTTCTTTATCTTTTGTAAAGCCTGGATGTCTTTATTTTTGTGCTAAATATATGATGGTTTACACTAACAATCGAAACTGATTTAAACTAAAAAAATTGCATTCATCACCTTGTTTTGTTTGATAGTGTACTAAAAAACATGTATTATCCAACACAAAGCATGCATTAATCACCTTATTTTGTTTGATAGTGTACTAAAAAAAACATGTATTATCTCCATCACCAAGCATGCGAATCAATGGAATATATGTATACATGCCATCTAAAATGAAGTATATTCATTGATCCACCTCATCACCTCATAATCCATTATAATGACTAATCCCGCACCCTTACCTTTTCATAAATATTTAGTTTAACCACAACATTCTAGTATTAGAGATGCAAATTTTGACCGTGGAAATTAATTAACGTATGTATAGTAAACTTTGTGACATGGAATTAAGACAAAGGTGGGGAATTAGTTAGGCGAATGAAATATGATTCGAGAATCGAAACCAAACCCAAGACAATATGTATCTATATTTTAATGTAATGGTTGTGTGATATGAGCACCCTTTTGGCTTATAAAATGATGGCGATGGCAATATATAGTAAAATAATATGTGTTACTATGAAATAAATAATATTTTTTTTTGTTTTAGTATATGGGAATTGGAGAAGCCCAAATCTTCGTTGGAGTGCGTTTATTCTTTCTTCCATGCGGTTGGAATTGATTCTTCTTCCCACGATTGATGTGTTTTTTTTTTTTTCAGTGAACAAAAGAAAAGAAAAGAAAAAGTAGATAAAAAAAGCTTCCATTTTTGCTGAATGGGAAAAAGCAAAAGCTCACGCCCGTGCCTAAATCCCCTTACCTTCTACCAGCTTTTGTGGACCCCCAATTTGTACCATACCATATCCCTTCCTCATCACTGCCATGACCCTCTCTTGTTCTTCTTGGTATTCTTTACACCCAGTAGCAGTACTTCTTTGGGGTCCAAATTCCAAGTGATCATCAAAATCTTTGGATAAAAAGAAACCCAAGAAAGGAAAAGTAAAGGGAAAGAGGAAGAAGATGAAGCAGACGTAATTATAGTTTGGGTCATTTCTAATTATGTTTTCCATCGGCAGCCATCATACAGTGGCCGAGGAGTATAGTTTTTTATTAATTGGTAGCCTCGTCTGCCGCAAAACGATGTTGTGCATTGGAATTTCTGCTTTTTCCATACAAGTTAGTAGTACTGGTTGTTTAGAATGTGATCGGGTCCAACTTAAAGGACTCATAGTAGAAAATTATGCTAGTCTTAATTACGAGCATCATTTCTTTGTCCAAAAAAAAGAGCCATTTCCAGACGCAACACCATTTTGAGAAGTGGACTACATCATTTTAGTTTAAATACCTAACGTATTTATATATAGAACTAGGAAGAATCAAAGCAAGCATAAGGGTGATTGGGTTTATTGGTCTATTCCAATTATAAATCATTTAATTACTTGATTTCCTGTTTTCCAAGTGGAATGCATCGTTCGCTCTTCAATCACTGGCATGTTTATTGTCGGTACACCTCTGATCTTATTGTATTTTATTTTTGATTTCCCTATTTTAGTTTACGTTTAGCACTTTATCAAGGTAAAAGCATAGGGTAAAGAAAAAAAAACGAATACGAAAATTGATGTGAGAAAGAGGATATGATCCAATACTAGGTGTGTAGGTTGTATTTTTTTAGAAGATAATTATTACAAATACAACGATGCACCCACAAAAAAGATGCGAGGACATCAAATTTTATTGTCATAATAATATCTAAGAGAGCGAAGCATTTTCTCCCACTATATAAACTGAAAGCATTGAAGGAACATATTTAACAACGCTAAAAAAAGAAAAATTCTTCTCACCATAACATCTGGAGATAAAGAACAAAACCGGCTGGGCCGAAGGCATTGAACTAGAGGTCACTCTTCCAATCATATTTCTTTTTTACAAGCTATGTTAAAGTTTTGCAATCAAGAACAAGACCAAGCTCAATCATATTCAAATCATTTTGGAGGAGAAAAAAAATATGATCATGTTTCATAGTATCATAGTAAAATCTGAAAAAGAAAAGTACAAACAGAGGTTCATTTCCCCCTTTTTTGTGAGATTTGACTACACTCACATATATCAATCAAATCATAAAAATGTTTGTTTCCCAAATGGCATTATTTGGTAGCGGATTTATATCAATGTCGTCAAGATTCTCTAGTCTAGAAATCCCACCAAGCTAACCTTCTTTTTCTCTTATGATAAGATTGGGCCATTCGGGTGGGTACAAAGAACATTTTACTTTGAAAAAAATGCCCAACAAGATGTGTGTGTGTGTGATAATGAGGACGAGATGCCAAATCAATTGGGCCTAATTGCCACCCAAAATGGTGGCTGTGACAAGTGACAACGTTGTTTGTTGTCCACCCAGGAATAGGTTCCCACCCAGTAGGGAAGGAAAGCGCCAAGGAACACAAGTATCTCAGTGATGTAGATTGCTTGTGTTTTTTTGGGTCAAAGCATGTGAGATCTATATGATTTCTACTTGTCTGGTAGTGTCCATTTTTTTTGTTCCGTTTTTTTAAAATATGGTTGGTGGGTTACATAAATACTAATAATTTTTTATGGGTGGGTTCCTTAACCACACAATAACATTAGCAGGTAAACAAATATATTATAAATAGTCATTTCATAATTTATAATATTAAATAAATATATTATAATTTATAAAACGGAAGTTGTTCATTGGTGGAAGACAACAAAGGTTTCTGCTCGAAAAACTTGGTCACCCAATTGACTCCATAGTGGCGTGGATCCAATTTCCAGACTTCCAACAAACCGATACCACTCCCGAATTCTGCGTCAACTTGGCAACATGGTGGGGAGAACAGTTAAGTTTGACGGTAATACTTCTAACCCTAGTCGAGCCAAATTTGCTAGAGTTGCAGTATGCCTGGATTTAACAAAACCCCTGAAAGGGGAAGTATATCTGGGTGGCGAGCCCCTAAAGGTCGGTTATGAGGGCTTGCCCGATATTTGTTTTATCTGTGGGACACCAGGTCACAGTATTTTAGCTTGTCCAGAAGCTGCCCATGGTCCAAACCCAACCACAGGCATGTCTACAACAACTCGCATGGATGTTGAGGCTTCGGCCGCCAGGTCACACAATGGGAGGGGCGCCTGGATGAATGTTCCAAAACGCTCCAAACGCCCATCCCAGCGGCAACCGGATCGCCCAGGAGTGCCCTCACCACCCTCTACCTCCAGCAGCCTACAAAATCGGTTCCACATCCTCAGCAACTCTCCCCAGGAGGTTCTCATGCCGACCCGTCGTTCTGTCCCTGTTGCATCCCCCCATACTACAGAGACGATGCTCGAGATCCCGACACTAAACACGTCCACCACCATTCCACCCTCACAACCTACATCTTCCACTGAGGCCCAAGATCCATCAGGTACACCCCCCGCACTACCCACTCTGCAAGACTTTATCCGGGATGGGCCTGTTAGGAAGCCATCTAACAAACAGACTACGAGACTCCAAAAGCAATCGATCAAGAAAACCCAACCTTTAAAAATTTCAAAACTTGTAACTAGGGATAACCCTCGACGACAAACCCTTAAAGATGTGTCTAATGTCCCAACCAATCCCTCTACATTTGATACCTCAGGTTCCGGCCCTTCTGGCCTCCCTCCCTCTACCAGTTATCCTATCACCTCCACCAACTTTAACGCCCCCACCCAACCTCGTCACCATAGATCCCAAAATCACACGGCAGTGGTGCTCTCCGAAGACTGCCATCGGATGATAATCTCACCCAATGCACTCCGGTCTGGGTCGGGAACGGAACGACAAGTGGATACTCCTTCTTAACCAAGATCATTCTCGGCCATGAGTCGAGATTTTCATACTATGGCTAGCTAAGTTTTTACCTTGTTTTTCTGGATTCCTATGTCTCATTATTCGAGTTCTTCATTCTTTCTTTGCTTCACAAGTCTTGTATCAGTCTGATGGTTTGTACTGAATAGGAGTCGATTTGAGCTACCGACTCCTAAACATGTTGTCAGCTCAAGTATATTCTTTAATATACCTCCCGGTTTAAGACCAAAAAAAGAAAAACTTGGTCACCCAAATGAGAGAGACCTTAATGCCACAAGGAGGAAGAGGGTCGTACATATGTGTAAGCAGCAAAAGGTGTGAACAAAACACGAACACGATAGAGTATAATTGGCCAGAATCATTACAGCCAAACTAAGGATGTTGGTAACGGTGACCCTTCACTGAAAGACCGTTAGAATAAAAAATCACAGAACATTGATTGTCAATGGCAAATCATTTCTAATGCAGGGAAATTGACCTGATTTAATTTGTTGTTTTATTTTGAAAGCCGTGTAAGTTACCACAAAGTCTTAATATCAAAAAGACAGACCCATATTGTTTTTTTTTATTATTATAATCTGTTTGTTCAAAATATCGTAACAATGTATATGCATGTGGATCTCACAATATCTGATTTCTGTGATATACTGAGATGAGATTCAATATATATATCAGTGATCACATATATGTTGAAGATGTCAATCTTATTTCTTAGTCATTTTATTGTTAGTCAGGAAATATCGGATTTGACCAATGTAGGGTCGGTCTAAGTGGTAAGCGACTTGGTTCCGCTTAAGCGTGGTCTCGGGGTTCGAGTCCTCGTGTGTGCAAAAAATTCTCATTGGGAGACTCACCCACCATATCTAGGTGCGGGATCTGGGTCGACCAGATTAGTCGGAGCAAAGCTCCGGATACCGGATGAGAAACCAAAAAAAAAGAAAATATCGGATCTGATTTTCTTTGTTTATATATGTATAGGAGTAATAATTAGTTTTTCAAATATCAACTAGTTTTTCTGACTTTATAAATGGTATGGGAAAGGTCTCAGGTTCGAGTCTTCGTGTATGTAGAAAATTCTCATTGGGAGACTCACCCATCATACCCAGGTGCGCGATGCGGGTCGAATCCGGATTAGTCGGGGCAAAGCTCTGGATACCGGGTGGGGAATCAAAAAAAAATTACTTATAGCTAGGGTGACAGTAAATTCAATTCTGTGATAATTTTTTAAAAAGAATAATCCATCCCCAATAGAATTTTATTAAATATATATTTCCTGATTGTGGTAATGCTTATTTTTTCTCCATTTCTAGTTTCTGTGTTAATTATGTCTGTTAAATAGAGTCGCCCAGCCTAAGAAGGCGCCTTCCGATAACCGCCTAGTAATTGGTCTTCCACTATAGGAAGGGAATCCCATAATTTTTTAGACAGGAATAACCCCAAAGAATTAACAATATTCCAAACAATTACCCGCCCCACAAACAATTAACTTGGAAATAAGAAGAACCAAAAACCCCCTCAGTCCCTCACACAGCATACTCGCTCTTCTTCTTCGACAACGATGGTGAATAGGAGAGAGTACTACGGCGATGATGATGGAAATGGCTGCGGCATACAACTATTTGGCAGCAGCAGCATCGAACGAGGCCAGTGCGACAAATGCGCCAGGGCCCAGGCTCTTGCTAAGCGGTTTGAGGTTCAGATCTCTCCTCATCATTGAATGCCTATTTAATTCTAATTCTACGCATTTATTAGACGATGCATCATTACAGATCCAACCTCATTTCTTTCCTTTTTTAATTCATACTATAAAAAAATACTTTTTCCGTCTAGGTCTAGCCTCCTTTTCAGCAGATCCAGGTTTCCTTTTCTATATTTAATTAGATCCAACTTCTTTTGTTTTGTGGAAATCGAGTCGTCGCTTTCAATGTTCATCTTCCTTTTTTCTAAAGGCAGATGCTAATGAGTAACCATAGGGCACTTGTTAAGGAGTAATAAATAAGGATTAATTAACCCTTTTTTTTTTTGGATTTCAAAATTTTTAGGAGAGAAAATTACTATTAATTAAGGTAGATTTTGATTGACAAAATACCCCTTTTTATGTATATTATATTTAATAAAGTATGACTAATATTTTTAGAGTGTAAAATTTAGGGTTTAGGATTTTAGGATTTAGGGTTTAGGATTCAATATTTAGGGTTTAGGGTTTGGGATTTAGGGTTTAGGGTTTAAGGTTTTAAGATTGTTAGAGTTTCCTATGCATATTAAATGCATATTAAATGCTTCCTATCAAGTTCCATGGGCACCCGTTAGCCAAACTCTTTTCTAAAAAGGAGCGCGTGCCCTACATGATCTCGAAGAACTAGCGGCAACTTCTGAAGTAGAATCCAAAGCAGCCCTGACCCAAGTGAGTACATTACACCGCATGCAATAAAATTAAAACTTAAGAAAAAAAGATTTTATTTCTTTTATAAAAGACTTTTAAAGAAGTACAAACAGTTTGAAAATAATCAAATCAATAAAGATAATCAAATCAATGAAATCCGCATCTTGCAGGCCCCCTCCTCCCTTAAGGTCGTCGTCGCCGTCGCTCTCTGCACCTCCGACCTCCCAGACGAAGAGGTGACTATATTACATCGCATGCAATACAGTTAAGACTTAAGAAAAAGGAATTTTTTCTTTCATACAACAAAAGTTTGATACATGATTTGCTGTAAATGAATTTTGATGTTTGGTACATTGATCTTGCTGCAACCCTCTGCCTTCCCTAAGTAGAAGTCAGCTGGAAAAAGAGAGAATCATAGTCAGTCAGAAAGGCTACAATCTATGTGTGTTTTGAGTACAATGATATATGTTTGATACTATAATATATGTGTGTTTTGAGTATAATGATATGTGTTTGATACTACAATCTCTGTGTTTTGAGTACAATGATATGTGTTTAATACTATAATCTATGTGTGTTTTGAAGATCATGTGCTTAGCCAAACTATACTCATGTGTGTTTTGATTGAAATCGCTGGTGGTATACCTTGATGTGTGTTTGATACCTGTGTCTGTGTTTGAGTACAATGATACGTGTATCTGTGCTTGATACTACTATCTCATGACCATCTATTAGCAAGACATTCAACAACATTTACTATATCACTACATATTTATTATATCACAACATATGCATACAATGATACCTGTATCTGTGTTTGATACTACAATCTCATGACCATCCATTAGCAGACATTCAACAACACCATTTATTAGTGTGAATACCCGACCCAAAATTCATTGGGGGGTATTCAACACCTTCTCTTTAACCGTCATCCATGTCTTTGGGAGTCGCCACTTGAATTTTATTGAAGGACAAAATCCAAGGAAAAACCTTCATTAGGCAACCGATGGTGAACCAAAGACATGGACCCGGGGGTTTGTCACGGATGGAAAGGTGTTAGGCACCCATCCATGTTGGGGCGAGATTGTGTGCAATTAAAGATGAATATATGCCATGCACAAACAAACAAATAACAAAAACAAAACTAAAACAAAACAAAAAATAAATAAAGATTGAGCTTGCATTTCCACCACTAAAAACTGCCTACGTACCCCCTAGTAATGGGTTCAAAGCTCACGTAGTTCTTACATGAATCACATACAATCACATCAGCAACATCATCACGTCACAGCAGCAATCAACCAAGAAAATTAGAACGGATTACCTCTTGTAGGCCTCCTCTAGCTCCCGTGCACTTACCACTCCGCAACAGAATTTTGACAGAGATTTAACAAGGAATTCGGGATTGAAGGAGGCCGAAACGGTGTCTGGCCTGAACAAAAAAGTTATAGAGCTACTTCTTATCTTTCCAAGGACATCAAGATCATAGCAAATTGACGCTTACAGCTCCAGATATTGCCAAAATACTAAGACTGCCTCTACTGGAACCTTCCTCTCGGGTTCAACACTCTTCCTCCGACGGTTTGCTTGAATCCACCTCCTTCTTCTTCTCTTCTTGACCTCCTGCTACTATTAACTCCTTGCTACTCCTCTACACGAAATTCTTCTAGAATTTTGACCCTTAAAAGGATTCCTAAGCTTGGAAATAGAGAAATTTCCCAAGCACCTAGCTTATGTATGTATAGAGGGGGAAGAGAGAAAATTGGTGAGTTTTGAGGATGAATGGGGGTCTTATTTATAGTGCTCTGGGGGTCTGGACGTGGTGTTGATCTAAGGGTTAGGATTAAACCCCTAGATCTAACGGTAGATATCCTAGATCAAGCAAAAAGGAAAAGATCGGAAAACTGCCAAAATTGGGAGCGAAGCCCGTCAGGCAATGGCGGTCATCTCGCGATGTCCGCCACGTGCTGGCGGTCATCCCTCCAAGCCCGCCAGGTGCTAATGATCATGTCGCCTTGTCCACCGGCACCTGTTTTCTTTCTCGTTCTTTCCTTTCCGATTTCGATCTTCATTACTCTGGTCCTGTTTGATTCCCACGCCCTTCCTAAATAGTTTTTAGCCTGTTTTCAGCTCCAGAGAACCTCCTAAGTTATAGCCTACCCACACCCTTCTTCCTAATTTAGTTTTCCTCCTCCTCACTTCACTCTACATACCATAAACATAAAAAACAAATAAGGAACTATTTTAAGCCGAATTTCTGGACAAAATTTAGACTAAAAGGCCACTAAGCTCAGTTTTTTTTTTATGGGCCAATATTGCTGGAGGATCCATATTCAATTGGTTCAAGCTTTTAATCATTTAAATACCCAAAATCATCTCAATTGGGTCCAAAAATAATTAAAAAGCCTAAAACAACTAAATACCCACATTTTATTAATTTCAAACCTTTAAATACACTAAACCCATAATTAAATCATCTCAATAATTCCAAGTTAAATGTACCAAAAATTCCGAATTAATAAAATATTAGTACTTTATTGAATTACAAACACATTTCACCTAAGGATCGAATCATCTCATTAATCCATAGACAATGACATATTCATAATTCAATAAAATATTAGTAGATCAAATTTGGGATATTCATAATTATATCCCTACATATTTATTATATCACTACATATGCATGCAAGATTAAGACAATACTTACCTGGTCACGAATAAGCAGGAGAAGATGTTGGTCCCAAACACCCTCCCAAGCCTACTCTCATCAATTTCTTCCCCACTAGCATTCTTATATTGTTCAGCCCGGCCAAATGCATTCGCCACCTCCTTTTCAATCACTCTCTTGCCATTCTCATCATAACCCAAATCTGCATCTATACAAATTGGAACCTTGGCATCAACAATTTTATCCTTCATGAGCATCTCAACTGCATCCTTTGCGTCCTTATCTTCTTGGCCCTTAAAATCAGTAAAGGTTGCACCCTCCATTGCAAAAAAATGGCACACAGCTCTTCCTATCCTAGAGTCTCCACCAGTTACCAGGGCCACTTTCCCTTGCGCATAACAGAAACATTTTATTTATTATATTACAACATTGCAATTGATGTATTGGATGAACCGAATTGTTGATAGGGAGGGGTTTGAATGATACCGAATTAGAAATTTCCTTGTAGTTGGTTTGGTTGGAACGCCTTGGTTTGTAGGTTGGAGCCCCTTAAGCAGGCAAACCCTGGTGTGATGTTAGTAATACTATGGATGGATGTATGTTTTGGATTCTCTAACGAAATTGTCGTTAATGTAATATCTGTGTTTGATACTACAATCTCATGACCGTCTATCAGCAGACATTCAACAATATTTATTATATTAATACATATTTATTATATCACTACACATGCATACAATGGTATGTTTGATACTACAATCTCATGACTATCCATTAGCAGACATTCAACAACATTTATTGAATGGATGCGGCAAACAACTATTTGGCAGCAGCAGCATCGAACGGGGCCGGTGCGACAAATGCGCCAGGGCCTAGGCTCTTGCTAAGCGGTTTGAGGTTCGGATCTCTCCTCATCATTGAATGCCTATTTAATTCTAATTCTACGCATTTATTAATCGATGCATCATTACAGATTCAGCCTCATTTCTTTTCCTTTTTTAATTCATACTATAAAAGAACACTTTCTCCGTCTAGGTCAAGCCTCCTTTTTAGCAGATCTAGGTTTCCTTTTCTATATTTAATTAGATCCAGCCTCTTTTGTTTTGTGGAAATCGAGCCGCCGCTATTCATGTTCATCTTCCTTTTTTCTAAAAGGGAGCGCGTGCCCTACGTGATCTCGAAGAACTAGCGGCAACTTCGTACAAACTAACAAACATTTGTCACACCGGCCCCATTTTTTTGTACTGATAGGTACAAAACTCTCAGTACAAACTAACAAACATTTGTCGCATCGGCCTCTTTTTTTTTTCAAGCCCTGTTATGGAGAGAGGAATCCATATCAAACATATAACTTTTGGGGGTTATTTGAGGATTTAAAGGAAGAGGATCTGAAGGAAGGGATGTGGATCGATAGAAAAGGATGCTAAAAATCATTGGAAGAGTTTTTTCTTAAGATCTGAAAGGAGTGAAAACCTAGAAAAAGAAAAATAAAAAGAAGGAGGTGGTTGGTGGCGGAGGATATTGGATAGGGTAAGGTAAGGGGGTGGTAGAAATGGTGGTGATAGCCCAAAGATAGCCACATCCACATGAGGTGCGTACAAAATGGGACAAGTTGAGAAAAAAAAATTAGAAATATATATTGATGTATGTATGTATCTGTACCATGTGTAGAAAGGAAAGGAAAAATGTGGTTGGGGTAGGGTAGATTGAGAGTATTGAATATTGCGAATAACTATTTTTTTGGGGGGTCGAAAAGAGATTATATTACTATTGCCAAAATTATATAAAACCACCCTGGCTAAAAGGCATAGGGAAACGGTCATCATGTAAGAGACCCAAAATAGATACAAGGAGTTGGTAAAAATTGGTACAGGGGGATGGTAAAAATTGGTTAGTCCTAGACTACCCTTGCAGTCGGCTGCCGCCAGGTTATCTTAGAGTCTGACTCTCTATCTTTAGTGAATGAGCTGAAGGAACAAGATGAAGCCCATTAGGCTGTGTGGGAAGTGGAGGCCTTGATTGCGGACATTAGACATCTAAGCAATAGGATTTTTAATTTTTCTGTAAAGCATGTAAGCAGGAATGCAAACAAAGCAGCAGATTGCCTAGCTAAACATGCTATGAATGACTGTGTTTTGTGTTTTCAACCTGGGTGTTGCACACGTACCAGCGATTTCTGTAACATCATTGAGAGGGATTCACTCTCCTTTCGTGAATGAAAGTTATGATGTTTTCTTTCAAAAAAAACTACCATCAATAGCTAACTTGACTAAGTGGTTGGTTTGGTTTGGATTCAAGCTTCTCAAAAAACCACAATTCTCTCTCCCACATGCATTACTTATATAGTTGCACGCATTCCGCATTTGGAGCCAGATTTTTTTAGAATGCTTATCTTCTTCTTATAGCAGATATTCTATTTTTTATTTTTTTAAAAAAATCCTTAGGAGATATTGTTTCCAAATCCTTCGATATAATCCTTCCTTATGCATTTAGTATTGGTTTAAATGCAAATTACCTCCAAAAACAAGTATAACCACAATTTTTAAATCATACAAGTATTTCTTAACATGTAAGTTAAAACTCTTATACACCAAAACAATTTCTTTCTTTCCATTTCTTCTTTTTTATATATATATATATTTTCTTGTCAGTTCTCACTGTATGGTTATAGCTTTCCCGACAATATCAAAATAGTTGTTGCTTATTTAAATTCTTAAAAAATATCAATGATGTTCTCGTCCCATATTAGTCAATTAATTTTTTTTTTTGTCACGAATTAATCCTACCATTAGAGGAATTTCCACTATTACATCAAAAAACAACAAGATGCCTAACCTCAAGTCTCATAACTCGGAAATTTCATAGGCCTAATAGTGGTTAATCTGGTTCCGTGGAAGATCATATTCGGCCACATCACTCAAATACGGTGCTAAGTTAGGAAGTATCACAACTTGAACCGAACACGAACCACATATCGATAAAGGCTAAATATTGAACGCCATGTCCTCAACTAGATCGAGCATTTTTTTTTTCTTTATGGTAAGGAAACAACATATTTTTTGTCCAAGTTTGGCCTAACTCCTCTTGTGTGATCTTCATGTACATCCTTGTCTACCACCATTACAGAAAAAATTGAATTGATCCTACAACCTTTTGGTATTATGCATCAGAATCTTGCAAATTGCAATCGACTGACTCCTTAGCAGAATCAAAAGAGTATTTCAAACTCCATGATCAATTTTGGACCGAAAATGTGGCATCCCAGGTAGGACGTGCTTTTCAAAACGGGTTCATACATTGACAATGGATTGCTCCTTATTCTCAATTTATGGAGAAATGGAATCTTGACTTACAAGTGTCCTGATATATTACAGGAGAAAAGAGACAGGCTTGAGAATGAACTGAGTTTTGTTATCATATGCCAACTTCAAGTAAATTAGAATTTAGAGGAAATTCCAGTATGAGAGGATTATACTTTTTTTTTTTTATCAAATACATCAGAAAAGTACAAAACGAGAGAGATCATCGAGGGATTGGATTGAACATGTGTGCATATTTGTTGTCCACTTTTGGATCCATAGGTTATGCGGCCCAAAACATGACCTAGGAAGTTCAGGGATTAATGGGCCAATTGGTTTCTGCTGCTTTTTACCACCCAAAACAGCCACTGGACTAAATTAATCCGGAGGAGGTGATTCTAATTCCGCTGTGAAGTTTATAGCTATAAGAAGGGTGGGTTAGCTCTAATCCAGAAACAGTAATGAATATTTCGACCAAAAAAGAAGAAGGAAATAATAGAAAATAAAGGCATATATATACACAATTGGTGAAGCGAAGGAAAGTGAGTGACTATGGACTTGATGGTTCAATTCCAATATGGCAGAAAATAATTTTCTTTAAGAAAGCTCCAAGCTGGAGGGTTTCTATCAATCAACATCACTCATCCATTCAAATTGAAAGCTTAATTATATGCCAAATCGGGATTATTCAGCATAAATTATGGTGTTCATGGAAACAAAATACCAAGTTCTGGAAGTCCTTTAGTGGGTTTACTTTCTTATCTAATTATGTGATTATAGTGGGGATTGTGGTTTTGCAGGAAGGTAAAAGCATGGGACAAATATACAGCATTTCTTGTCCTAAACTAAACTAGTATTAATTGGATTGGGCTCCTCTCCAGTTGGGAGTGACAGGAGACATCCTGTTAAGTCAATCTCAACCATTAGATTAAATCTAATAGTTTTTGCATTTATTTCTCTTCTTTCCTTTTTGTTTCTTCCTTTAACCGATGATCATTAAATCTAATGGTATTTGTTTTTCTTCACAGTTTGAAAACAAGAAACAAGAGAGTAAAAGAAAATTCTATTGAATGATCAACTAATTTTTTAAGTTTATTGCAAATCTACTATTCATGGTATTTTTTTTTGTTTTCCTTCATAGGTTGAAGACAAAAAAATAACAGAGTAAAAAGCATATGTGAAAAAAGAAAAAAATTAAATGAGTTGTTTTGTTTATGTCATCGGTTAAAGGAAGAAACAAAAAGGAAAGAAGAGAAATAAATGCAGTGTTAGAAAGTTATCTTATAAAATAATTAAGAACCATTAGATTTAATCTAATGGTTGAGATTGACTTAACAGGATGTTTCCTGTTATTCCCAACTGGAGAGGAGCCCAATCCGTATTAATTGCCTGTTTTTTTCTTACTTTTTGAGAATCCTGTATGATAACGAGGCAGGATCCGAACATGCAGTCTTTAGGTCATGAGTTTTAATTGGGAGCTAATTTAAAGAAAAAATTGGGAAATATCACCACTGTTAACTGTGTACTGTGGACATCCTATACTCCAGACGGTAAACAAGCAGCCATAACAAATGGAATGAGTATTAAGGAACTTTCTAAATGGGAAACGAACACACCTCACTTCATTATCTATATTAATAATCATTTCCAACGTTATTCGATTTGTGAAAATTTATAGCATACACGTCGTATCTTTTACACCTATTATAAGTTGTAATAACTAGAACAAGAAAGTTAACAACAAGGTGTCGTGGTGTAGTTGGTTATCACGTCAGTCTAACACACTGAAGGTCTCCGGTTCGAGTCCGGGCGACGCCATTTTTTACCTTTTTACCACCTTCAAAGCACGAAATCAGGCACTCAAACAAGGATAAAAGAACTTATTTAACACTAACATATGGGTTTTTAGGTTCATGATAGTATCAGCAAAGCAAACTTTGCAGCCTTTGCCTTCCAGTTTTTCTATACATATATGCCTTGCCATTAACTGTATAGTCCAAATACTAAGCAAGCAATAGGAGAGATACATGCTTGTTAGAAACAGAAAGAAACTCCAAATGACTACTATTTCTTATGATCAACCCTCAACTTTGAAGGTTAAGGTCCAGTTCTATATATATGTTAGACTTGTGCACCATCATATATAGTTGTGCAGCCTATGTTTCTTGCTTTCTAGACCTCTAATAATGGTGTTTACCTCCTGACGGATGGTGTTGTGCGCATTTGGGTACTTGCTTGCAGCAAGGAATTTGACTTTCATTGAAATGAATGGGAAAAAAATTTCTTAACAACTTCTTATAAGATTAGATAAGCTTCTCTAATATTGGTAATGCTCGCACCATTTCTCTAGCCAAATCATGGGCTTGATTTTGTCCTTACACAGGAGGTATGGCAACAGATTAATTAGAAATCCATCCACCACGGATAAGTATGATTTTGTTCAAAACTCTCCATCAAGGGATCCGCATGACCCTTTTCATACATATAAAAATGAAGCGTACGGAGTATATCTTCTAATCATTAATTAGAAAACTAAAAGAGGGAGGAGAGGTCCAAAAAGATTTGCATGTTAGCTAGAAAACAAAGTGGAAAATGGGTGACAGTTGGTTCTCCAATGGAAAGCCACTGTTCCCTACGCAAAAATCTAATTCGTGCTTCTATAAAATATGGAAAAACTTGACTTATTTCTTCGTGGCATTTGGTGGTACATGAGGACTTGTTTGTTTTTTTTTTTTTTTTTATGTTCACCGGTTCCCTTAAACTATTTTTCAGTGCCCATTTTCATGCTAGTCGCCTCAGTGCCATGCACTCAAGGGAAAACGCCAATATCTTCTATAACAGTGTTTTGATATGAATCCTCTTTTCATTGGCTAAATCTCTCAATTTCTGCATGCGCTAATATTTTATGGCTCAAGATGCAAATAATTTGCCTCTCACTAAGAAACAAGTTGAAAGAGAAAGGAAAAAAATAGTATGTAATTGAATTATGAAGGGCACTTTACAAGTTGACAAGTCTTGCCACCCAAAGGCAAATATCTCATTCCGGGAACCAAATGGCAGCACACAATGAAGGAAAATGATTTGCATGGCTAGGGTCAAATTAAAACCCGGCTCCTACTTAGTGGCCAACATATATATTATCCATTCTTGGGACATTTGCACTCTCCTTTTCTGTTAGTTAAATATGCAATTAGTGGTGGCTCCATATACGTTCTGTCCAGGTGAATAATGTAGCCAAAATACTCTGTTATTAGTACTACTAATGAAGTTTAATTGGTATTAATATATATGGCCTGGTTCATGCTCTCATATATTGGGCCGGTGTTAGCTTACCCCGAAATATATAGTTTGAATTGTTTGATAATTAAGTAGCTACTTTATTGTAATCCTGATGTAGATCATTATTGTTAAGTAGAAGTAGCAACAAACATATATGTATGGTGGTAGAGTCAGGCGTTTTGATTTTTAATCTTTGTATATTATTTTATGTTGTGGTTTTTAATTATCTCCTTTACAAGGTGCAACTTGCGAGTATATGTATTACTAGCAAATCTACCCAACTGAGGGTCAACTAGACACTTAATTTGACTGTCCTTATTACTAGAAAAAAGAAAAATGGACTATTGTCCTCGATATGCTTCCTGGCGAACCACCATTTGACAGAATAGAAATAAAAGACAATACACATTCTATAATTAATATGGACGATTACAATATAGGATACAGCTAAACACTGATTGATCTATTCACCAAGTCCAAATCAATTGTACTACATATGTGGGGGGAAAGTTGCTATCCCTGTCCTTATTATGCCTAATTGCCATTTTGCATTATGCACCAAAAGCATTTATGCCTAATAGCCTATATAATTAAATAGTTCCCAACAACAACAACTACTGCTTCAAATGGCCAAGTGTATGTATGTATGGATGCTTGAAGTAGTAGTTAAACTTAAATTATATGCATGTACCAAGAAGAATCTAAGTTCATTACTTGAATGTTTGGAACCATGATCCGTAGTTATGTTTATTTCATGTGATCAAAAGAATATAAACATACTTTGACACGGCAAATTCTATGATATCAAGTGGCCACGCTGTTGATCAAAAAAAAAAAAAAGTGGCCACGCTTGGAATAATTAATCAAAGGGCTCAATATTCAGATATCGAATCTATATATCTATTCATCTACGATTCTAGACCTCGTTTTATTCTTCCAAATGGCATCTGGATTCTACACTATATAAGTCTACTTTCACCTCTTTTTTTCCTTTTGCCTTTTAATTTCACAACATAAATCGAATTGAAAAAAAATGAAGGGGAGAGAATCTGGTTGCTATAGTCAACATTCGCAGATCACGAGAACATTTCGTCCACATTTGGTCATTGGAAGGGCGGTGGCTTTCCTTTTTTCTTAATTCTTATTTTTAGTGCTCAAGCCTAGCTAATTGGTAAAAATGCATGATCCATACACACCACAGTGGTCCAGTCCCATTTTAATTATTATCTTACTCGCTAGATTTAGGGAGGCAAAGCTGCACATAATTTTTTTTTTCCCCTCAACTTTCTGTTGTACTGCAAATAATGTGCGAATCCAGTCACGAATGATTGTCTCTATTTCTTGATGCTAATTATTAATAAAGAGATAGTACGTATACCTTTGATCTTTCCTCCCAACTCGCCCAGGCTTTCCCTCTTCATCATTCACTTTATCATCTTTATTTCAAACTACATAACATTCACTAATTAATCAATTTAAGAAGAAAACAGTATATAATACAACATTAACCGGATTATGCGTAGAAAAATACATACTTAGATATTCAGCTTCATCCTTTTATTGCCACTTTCCCTATGAAAATCAGGTCATTGAGGCTCTGATACAAACATTGGTGGTAGCACGTGCTATGCCTTTGGTGCACTTTTTCGTGGAAGGAGGCGACAAAAAAAAGTAGAGAATATATATGGCAAAAAAGCCGATCCCGATTAGTAAATGAATTAGAAATTGTGGATCTTTATTAGCCACAGCAGACGGGAAAAGCTTGAAGAGATAATCTTTTTAATGTTGGAAAAGCATATCCCTTAGTATTGAAATATTTTATACACTGGTGAGAAAGTTAAAATTTGGGAGATCATAGGAAACTTCCTCCAGAAAAAAACACGCCGTACATTTTTGTATATACTACAAATTAAAAAAATTATGCTGGGAGAACATCATGTGAACCAAAACGAAGACTAACATCAACATTACAAAACACATTATTACCCTTTCGACAAAAAAAAAAAAACATTACAAAACACATAAGAATACTAACTCATAACAGTTCAGTAGAATGTGAAAAGGTGTATGAAGAGAAGAGAAAGATGATTATTCAACGGGGAAGACTGATAAGATATGGAATTGATGCACCAGCAATCTTGTCAAACTCGACCAGGGGATTGACCTAATCGAGCCACTAGGTCACAATTGTTGGTCAAACTGTAATTGAACTTGAGTTCAGTTGAAAATTCACAGAAGAAAGTATAGACTTGAGAAATTAACTGGGCCACAGTTATCAGAGTTCGATCAGCTGGGTTGATCTGGGTTTAAAAACACTGTGCACTGGCATCCGATCGACCCAACGATTTAGCCGATTGATCCATCGAAGAACAACCGAGCTTAACTATCTATCAAAGTCTTAAAAGGATTAGTCCAGCAATTAGTATAGCATCAGGCGAGCACAGTCTTTCTGAAACCGTTCCTCATGTTCTTTTTTATTATGGATGTTTTGGCGTGATAGCTTTGTTAAATTATAAAACTTTTGTGTAACTTGTATATGCATATATATGTTTAGAAAAAAAAAATGGGAAAAAATTATTGTCTACGAGCATATATATATAGTGCTGATTTGTAGTTGCATAACAAATTAAAGACTTATGACTACTCCCCCTTCCTGCAACACATCATTCTCTTTCAATTGTTTCTTTTCGTTCCTTGTGTTGATATATAAAAACTTTTTTCAGAAGTTAGTAGGGGGTAGTAAAACGCATCTACAGTTTGACATGAATTGATCCATTAATGGAGATAATATTGAACGGTAAGATGTTTATTGAATTTCAGTTGTTTTATTTGTATACTGTGATTAGTTGTAACCAAATGCTAACCCGAACATTGCAATAATGTTATATACTCTTCTTGATGAAATTGGCTTTCCAGTGAGAAAAAAACAAACCTAGTTTTTTCACCTCAGGATTGTTAAAACTTATTGACTATTGTTGTAAACAAAGATACAAAAACAATAGAGCAGGGAAGACGGTATTAGCTGAGGAAACTGCTCTATATTTGCATAACTTTTGGACTTAACTTGGTACAAATACAATATGACATGCATAGAGAGTAATATTGCTGGATCCAACTTAAGTATGCAACTTTTATACAATTATATTATCCTGGGAAGCAATAATACAACTATGATGATATTTACCTGCTCTTGATCACTTATTTTATTGTAATTACACTCATTTACTGAATTCCCCTCTGAGATATACACCTATATTATAATTTCATATTTCAGCCAAATTATAGATACACGTCCCCATCCAGCTGGCAACAAAAGGGACCTCACACTTCCATGCAAATATGGAGAGTCACATTTAACAAAAACAGCCCCGTTTACTCCTAAAGAAAAAACAAAAGTCCAAACAACGAACCAATCAGCAATCCCCACGCGCCTCATCCAAAAGTGGCACCGAGCTCCCAATCAAGTCCTGATTCGTTGAAAAGAACTAGTGGCTCTGCTTGCCTCGAATACAGTTCCCCAGACAAGTCTTGCCAAAACTGGAAGATTCTCCCTCGTATTATTGGCATGGTGTGTCACACGCGCCACGTCAACCACGTGACATTATCCCCTTCTCATGAAAGAACCAGAGTAGGCGCAGTACTCAGTAGGCAAACTAGGCATCTCCCTCTTTGTAAAGCTTTTTTTTTTTTTGCTCTTTTTTGGGTACCTAAAGAACCCAATTAATATGGGCCATGTAAGAGACCAACGTGCCTGGGTTTTAGAGAATCGGGCCGCCGCGTGGATCCTAGCAAATTTATTCTACTGTTACTAATTTACAATTAACGTCCTAAATAGTTTTTTATTAAACTTCCATCCATCCACTCCTCCACCTTCTCTACCCTTCTTTTCGGGCGGCTATAAATACTCTCTTTCCGCTCTCTTCTCTCCCTCACACCACAAAACCCTCGCCTTCCTTTCTTTCCTATATATCTCTTCCTCGATCAATAACAGCCCTTTAGCCTCTCTTTTTGATTTCCTCTTTTTCGCTTCTGCCCCCTTTTGCCATCTAGGGCTTCTCTTTAATTATACACATCCTTCTCAAGAATATAACATCCAGGGCTAGTTCCATCCATTTTTCTGAATCTGTTTGTTATCCGCGGTATTATTCGTTTCTCTTTTTTTATATCTTGCCCTGTTTCTTTTTGCATTAGATTTGTTGTTGAAACCTTGGTTGAATTTCATTTAATTTTTCTGGGTTTTGGTGGGTTTGCAGAGAAGCGTGGATGTTGTAATGGAGACCATAGGTGGCAAGAAAAAATCTAGTAGTAGTAGTAGGATTAATAACAAGAACAAAAACAATTCCGTTCAATACGAAGTCCCCCTCGACTACATCATCGAAGACGTTCGCCCTAACGGTGGCATCGAAAAGTTCCGATCTGCTGCTTACTCCAACGTAAGCCCTTCCCTTCTTCTTCCCTTCAAAGTTTCAATCTTTTTTGTGTTTTGTTGTTTGTTAAGCCATTATCGAAGTGTTTTCATTTGCTAAAATGGGTTTTCTTTCTTATGATTCTGCAGTGCGTGAGGAAGCCATCCTGATATTCTCCTCAGCAAAGGAAGAACATGGTCCCATCAGTAGAGTAGGATTTTCCCCGCTTTTTTTTCGTTAAATCTGTCTTCTTTTCAACTTAAACACAGCAAACAAGTGAAAAAAAAATCTAATCTTGAAACCCTAGCTCTCTAAAAAAACAACTCCTCGATGGCTACAATTGACTCACCACCTCCTCCTTCTCCAATTGGATTCGAGGGCTTCGAAAAACGCCTCGAAATCTCGTTCTCTGAGCCACCCATTTTCAAGGACCCGAGCGGACTCGGCCTCCGCTCGCTGACTCGGTCCCAGATCGACTCAATCCTGGAACCCGCCTGTTGCACCATCGTGGCCCAGCTCTCCAACACCGAGTTCGACTCCTACGTACTCTCCGAGTCAAGCCTGTTTGTCTACCCTCTCAAGATAATCCTCAAGACT
This sequence comes from Turnera subulata, assembly GCA_028386065.3. Taxonomy (NCBI): domain Eukaryota; kingdom Viridiplantae; phylum Streptophyta; class Magnoliopsida; order Malpighiales; family Passifloraceae; genus Turnera; species Turnera subulata. Next base: position 11,488 of record JAKUCV010005017.1, on the reverse strand, counting down.
TGTGGGACCACCAAGCTTCTCTTGTCCATCAACCCCATCCTCCAACTCGCCGACTCCCTCTCACTCGCCGTCTCCGGCGTGAAGTACACTCGCGGCTGCTTCATCTTCCCCAATTACCAGCCTGCCCCTCACCGCAGCTTCAACGAGGAAGTCACCGCACTCAACGAGTACTTCGGGGACTTGAACCCCAAGGCCTTCGTCCTCGGCGATCCCTCCGCCCCGAACCGTAGCTGGCACATTTACTCGGCCTGCAAGGACTGTGGGCCCCAGAGCTCGCAGAGATCTCAGCCGTCGGTTGAGAATCAGACGGATCTGATCAACGTTGAGATGTGCATGACTGGCTTGGACAGGAAGAAAGCAACCGTTTTCTACAAAAGCTCGGCGGATTACTCGGCGAGCGAAATGACCAAACTGTCCGGGATATCCGAGATAATCCCGAGTCACGTGATCTGCGACTTTGACTTTGACCCGTGCGGGTACTCTATGAACGGGATCGACGGCGCAGCGTACTCCACGGTGCACGTGACCCCAGAGGATGGGTTCAGCTACGCTAGCTATGAGGCCATGGGGTTCGACCCCGGTGGGGTCGGGTTGGAGACCCTGGTCAAGAGGGTGGTCAAGTGTTTCGGGCCACGTGAGCTGTCCGTCGCGGTCACGTGCCGCGGGGACGTGGCCAGGGGGTGGGCCATGGAGGGGGATGACGTGGAGGGGTTCTCGTGTGACAGCGTGGTGGTGCAGGAATTGGCCGGGGGAGGGTGTGTGGTGTACAAGACCTACCACGAGGAGGTGGAGGTGAAGGTGAGGAATGGCACGGGGTACTCTGTGCTGCCACTTGGCAAGGTTCTGGGCTTGCAGTGCTGGATGGATTTGGTGGAGGAGGACACGGTGGGCGTTCTCGGCGGTGGTGGTTGCTGTGGCGGTGGTGGTGGTGGTGGGGGGATGGTGGCTTGCCCCTATGTTTCCTCCCTGTGAAAGCATGGTGGTCTTGTTGTTAGCCTACTAAATCTGTTTTAGTGGGCCTGCCTGTGTTGTTTTTTTTTTTTCTGTTATGATTGGTTGTCTTGTTGGGTATGTTTTCTAAATTTATTTTTGTATTCTGTCTTATGTTCTAGGAGTATGTAGTTTTGCAAGCTCATGTTATCGAATAAGGAGGCTTTTCTTCTATGTGGTCTCATCTTGGGCCCTATGTGTTTTTGCGTTGATGTAAAGCTTTAAGTTTTTGAATTAAACCACACCTAAAAGATGGTAACCGGATTTCTACAGTAAGAAAGCCGAAATTTTTGTATGCTAGTATTACTTGGGGTGATGAATGATATGGTATGCATGCTTTTGAGAGGAAAAGGACACCCGATCACTGCGGAGGAATTAAATGCGATCAATGAAACTTTTTAGGATTTTGCTTATTACACTTCTGCTGTCTTAGGATTCCCACTATTTTTTACACGTGACGACCATAATTGAAGCAGAATGGAGCAGTTTCAGTTGTACACAGAAAAGGCAGGGAAGGGTGAGGTGCAGATGGGTCATGCAACAGGCAAAGGGACGATCACGGAAATGGAAATATGATGTTATGATGACGGATCAAAGATAAGCCATGGAATCAATGGACCACTCTCTGAAAAAACAATCGGCATCAAAACTATTTTTGCATGATTGATTTGATCCCACCATATAATTGAACTGGCTCTTCAACTAGGCAACTGTAGCCTTGTGGGTGGGGTAAAACATCCACTGGCCTTTTTTTTTTCCCTCTGATTTCGTAGGTTTTCTCTTTTCTGCATTTGCCTGCCTTTCTCTCTGATTGATTTATATTATCATCTTCTTGTGCCATTTTACCACTTTTTTAACTTTCTCAGTTTCTTTACACTTTAAAACCTTTCTTGCCCTTTTGTTTGCACTAAACCTAAAAATGTTTACTTTACCCTTCTATTTCTGGTTAAGTTTGATTACTGATCGTCCTTAATCAAAGCAAAATTGACTTGCTATCCCTTTCGAACAAAAAAAAAAAAGTTTGCGTTGGTATCCCCTCATGATTAAATTCGGCAAGAAAGTGAATTTTGTCGAAAGCAGATCAATTATACGAATAGTTTGTAGAAAAATGGTTGTGGGTTGTCATATCCATGCTGCCCTTGTACAGTAAGTAATGGTAATGCCTTTATTAGTAGTGATAACAGGTTTATGGATTAATTTATATCTTGATATAGCATCAAGTATGAAGGAATCGTATGCCCTGAGGGGGTAATTGAAGAGTTCCATGCTTATTTCTCAAACAATAAGCATCCAATTGTTGGGATCTACTTTTTCAGGGTTGTGTTTTGCCAGGAAGCCAGGAGCAGACATCACCCCCAATATTCTCCACCGCCATGCACCACCAACCTACCACACTTCTTCCACAATCTCAACCACAAAAGTAAAAAAATCCCCATATTCTTTCAAATCAAAGAATCCAAGAGTTCGACGAATCTAAGCTCAGCGTAGCACGTGGGAGTTCTCTATATCATTTATTCAACAAAGAATGAATGATCATTATGATTAGAAAACTAAGAACAAAAGTTTGGGAGACATTATTCTCTACTATAGATTTGGTTTTGTTAATTACTCGGCTCTCATTCCCCCCCCCAAAAAAAAGAATTAGACAAATTAATTTGCAGGAGGTGAGACCTCTGGGCTTGATTTGGTTTTGCCAAAACCTCAAGCCAAACCATAAGTATGGCTAAACTACTTCCCACTCACGCCATAACAGCTTGTTGATAGTGGCAAAAAAATCAACTGCGTGACACACTCTATTCTTCTTCAATATGCAACACCGTACCATTTTTTTTTAAAACACAAAAAAGAAAGAAAACTCATTGTGTTAATGTCTCTAAGTTGCTTTCATCTGTCCATTTTATTCATTATGACAGTGGAAGATTGAAATTATGCTCACTCGTCTCCTGTTGCTTTCTTTTATTTGGTTATACTGCGCACTTCTCCTTCATTCCCTTTCCTGCCGAAATTTAAAGTAAATTTACATATGCTTGCAATTCCCCTGTTGCGCATATCATGTTTCTTTTTAATTTTGGTTCATAAAATTCTGTCACATCTGTGAGATAACAGCTAGCATGTCTATAAATGGATGCGAGTTGGATTAAACGGGGAGCAGAGGAGCTCTCTGGGAATTCCTTTTATTTCAACACTGAGATTTTGGTACACACATACATGATGATACTAATATATAGAAGCCCAAAATCACAAAGACTCGTAGCAGTTTTAGAATTTATAATTTATAGAAATTATAAATAGTTTATTATTTTTCTGGAAAAATTATGGAGTTTATTATTTTGGAAATTATAGTTATTTTATGAAAATATTTTGAAAGGAATTTTAATTAAAATATAGTACCGAAATTATATTCGGAAATACGTTCGGTAAATTATTTTCGATAAATGGAAATAATAAAGGATGAGTAACCGGGATGGGATATTTCATAGAATTGGCATCATGACATACTTTTATGTGCATTTATGTGTATGTATGATCTTGTTGTATAGGTTCGGATATCGGGCAGTTTCCCGAGGAGCCGGTGTAACAGCCCGGGTAAAAATTTGGATTTTTACCGGACTGTAAAAGTCTATTTACCGAGATTTACTGTTGAATTAATCTTGGCTAATTAATTCAAGGTAAATCGGGCGTCGTTTTTCGAAACCGAGGGTTTTCCCGCGCTCGTGATTTTCCCGTGGATTTTTCGGAACTAAGTTGGTATTTTTCGGGTTTCGGAATTTCTCGGAAAATCACACCGGAAAATAACTAAGGAGGTAACGGTTATTTTCTGGTCCGGATCGGATTCGCCCGTAATGGAGACGGATTTGCATTATTTGATTCACATGTTAAATAGTAACATTTTCAGTTTATAAAAGAGGAAGAGAACCGGTGGAGAGGAAGAGAAGAAGAGAAAAAGAAGAGAGAAAAAGGAAAAGAGAGAAAAGAAAAA
>JAKUCV010005015.1:43231-69137 GCA_028386065.3 Turnera subulata | reverse complement strand
ATTAGAAAAACCATGTTCTCTATACTCCTTAAAAAATGATATCAAAAATGTTCTCTATACTCCTTAATCAAAAAGTACATATAGAAACTAATTTTTTGCTGTCTTCCAGCGTGATAACTATATTATAATAGCTCTTACCAAAAAAAACTATATTATAATAGCAACATCCTTGTTTGCCGTTGCAAATTTTACCTTTTCACGGAGTTTAGCCGTTGCAGGGAGTACATATAGCATGTGACATGGGGGCCCAATGAAAAGGGGGGCCCTGAGCATGTGCTCTTCCTGCTCCCCTCAATAGCCGGTACTGTCCCTTCCCTCTCTTCTTTGTGATTCTTTATCTGGATTAGCCTCGGGTCGTGGTCGCCGATTGGAACTTTAACCCTGTCGGGTCTCTCTGTTGGTGTTTTGTGCAGGTCGACTGTGGGTTGTTGTTCCGGCAGGATCGGGTCTGCACTGTTGCTGTGGTGGCCGGGTTGTGTTGTTCCGACAGTGTGTTCGTCAAAGCCGAGGCGGGTTTTTGGTTCCAGGGAGTGCTGTTGCAAGACTCGGATTTCATCCTCTGGTAAGCTAAGCGACCTTAACAACATGTTTTCGATTCTGTGGTTCTATGGGCATTGTGTTAATTGTTTTGGGTGTTGATCTGTGGATTTCGGGGTTGGATCTGAAGTGTTGGTGTCGTTCCTCTGCCTTGCTCTCTTCCATGCTCTCTCCTCCTCTTCTGCTCGATTAATGGCGCAACGTAAACGCAAGCCAGGAGATGAAGAAGAGGACCTTAACAACATGTTTAAGATATTATGATTATAATTGTTGATCTCTCCTACAGTTAATCTTTGGGGCGGCCTCAAGGTTTGAACACAAGCCTTTTGAATTTAGTGTGGTTAATTCTGGTCTGGGTGTGATAAAAACCTTACTGTTGAATTCTTTAATGAACTGGAAACAACTGGAGCTCTCATTTGAATTTTTTTAATATATTGTTGCACGCTAGATGCACACTAGATTCTATAATCTTTCACTTTAATATATCCTGGTGTAGTTTAAGGATGTGGCTCTTAGACTTACACTTTGTTAGTGTACTACCATGAAAGAAGGCATCCACACTTGGTTTATGTGGGATGGAGTAGGCAAGGTGCCAGTAATGTTTAGATTCTGCTTGGGGAATGGCACTCGGAAGTAGCTAGTGTACATGTGTAGATGGGTGTGTTGCTTTCTTCCTTGTGTACTAACTGTTGTCTGGGGGATCGCAGCCACAGCATTGACAAGCTGGCATCTTTTGGTTACGTTCTGTTCTCTTCATGTCGCATTGTGGATGAAATTATTTGAACACAAGCCTTTTGATTCAAGAGCCGTGATGGGATTTGGCATATTGGATGGGGTCTCCATTGGACTTTTAAATCTTAGCTTGGGTTTCAATTCTGTTGGTTTCTACCAGGTAAAGTTCACTCCTTCGAGCTTAATATGCTTTCAATCCCAATTAGTGCACTTCATTGTCAACCAATGACCCTGACATGCGATTCTTTTAGAGCCTTTTACTGGGCCTTCATGTTTCAGGGGATGTGAAATTATATCCTTGAGTTGATTGATTGAGCATATGTGAATTAGAATAAGTTAAACAGTACTAAGTTGTACCCATAATATTATACTTGCTGTTTTATGTAATTTGTCTCACCTGCAGTGTGCTAATCAATTGATGTAAATTGAGTAAATGATTTTTTCATGTTTTTCTGTTCAGCAAGTGATTTCCATTACTGTGTTTAAATAGGATGTTTACAGTCATCTGTTAGGAATTTACAAAATAACCAAAATTTTATTCTGAAAGTAGGCCTATATGGCGCTCCCATTTGTGGAATTTTGCACCAAGCTTTTGTCTGGGCAGTGTTACTCTTGAACTTCTTTTATAAACTGTAGGCAGCCATTTTTTGCTATATACCTGATTCCAGAACAAAAGTTAACAAAAGAAGAGTTGGCTCCTTTGTGGCAACTCTACATTCTCAGGAATTTTTTGTGCTTCAATATTGAATCATTGATTTATTTGTTATGGAGTTGATATGTTCACCATTAAGATGATGCAAACACGTTACATAACTAGTTCATTCGTCATGCTCTATTCATACACCTTGGATATGTTTGATGGTTGCTTTCTTTGCCCTTCACACCTTGTATTTTTTTTTTCTTATTGGAAATCTTGTGTGGCTTTTTCTCATTTTAAGATGTCTTATTTGCAGTTAAATCACTGAAGGATGAAAAGGAAATGGAGTTCCCGTTAAAGATTTGAAACTTGTTTTAGGACAGCCAGGGTAATTTTTCCTTCAACTCTCAATTTTGTAATTAGTGGAGGCCTGAGCTAAACTATGCCTCATATTCAATTTTGTAATACTTTTATTGGAATTCTGGGTGATTTCAATGTAAATAATTTTGAATTATTAATAAAGTTTATTTATTGTCAATTGTGTTATTTTTATTATTGTAAACAAAGAAAAGGAAATCTAAATATAAATGTTTAAATACTAATTTTTTTGGGAAAGATTGTGGGGGTCAAAAACCTCCGCGATTTTTTTTTGAGAGCGCTAATCAAATAACGGAGGTCGTGAACCGCCGCAATTTGATGAAAGTTAGCCTCCGCAATTGCAATTTTTTTTTGGGAATGTGTCATATTGCGGGGGTTGGAACTCAATTTGTGGGGGCTAAGGTGCCATGGTATGCATCAATATCTTGTGAATTTGCGGGGGTTGGGCGTCAAATTGCGGCGGGCGACATAACCCCCGCAAATTAATTTTTCAATTTGTGGGGGGTGCAGCAGAGGTCACCTTAACGATCCCCGCAAATTGTTTGTGGGAGTGGTAACAGCGGGGGTTTTTGAAACCTCCGTAAATTGCAGCAAAGTCAATTTGCGGGGGTCAAAACCTCCGCAAATAACAACTATTTTTGTAGTGAACACTTCAACATCGATGTTTGGAGATTGCGAATCTGCAAAACATCGATGTTGACACTCAAACATCGATGTTGGAGGTTGCCGAACCCTCAAAACATCGATGTTGACCATCAAACATCGATGTTTGAACTTCTGGAACTCAAGAACATCGATGTTGGACTCTACAACATCGATGTTATTTGAGTTCTGGAACTTCAAATCAATTTTGGCCAAGCTCAAATAACATCGATGTTTAACTCTTAAACATCGATGTTTTGAGAATTTTGCATGAGAACATCGATGTTGGTCACACAACATCGATGTTGTGATGATTCGGCCGAGGCTAAACTTCATCAGAACATCGATGTTTGTCACACAACATCGATGTTATGAAGGTTCTGCCATGGCTAAACTTCATGCAAACATCGATGTTGGTCTCACCAACATCGATGTTATGGCCTAGCTGTACTAGAACGACAATCGTTCTATACACAAACCGACACTCGATTTTTCCTAGTCGAACTCTTTCGACTTACTGCCAAGAACTCCTTGATTGATATCACATACCAATCAAGTTCATGTTGTCAAAACACTTTTGACACATCCAACAACAACATATATATCACATATACAATTGAAATCAACATATAATGATCATGCTACATCACATATAACATATCATATATATATGCATGAACATATCAACATATGCACATAAATCCGGTTTAGAGCTTCACAAGAGGCTCCGCTACCACTGTAAGTTTCCCTAAGCTATATGACATTCATATACCAAGCACAACAAGCAGCGGAAGCAAGGGAAACAAACCAAGAACCAAGTGAAGTATGCATAAATCGTATAACAAAATTTACATACCTTGTTCGGTTGAGGTCTTTCACCCAACTGTAGAACAGAATCAGCTAGAGCCAGACAAAAGCCTCGCCCCTCTACGGTATCCACACGAACCGTGACCGGCTTGGAATCGTCACACGAGTCAAGCCTCGAGCTCCCCCGGACTGATGTGCTAGCAAGAGTAAACCGGGAGCAACAACTTTGTGGTGTTTATGTGTATGGTTATCTTCTTTCTTTCACAAAGAATGAAGAAGCTGAAGGTGAGTGTTTTCTCAAGGCTCTCAAGACTCCAAAAACGTTCAGAGAGCATCAAGAGAGGAAGAGGATGATCAGATCATACACATGCCAAATGAAGACATAGGTTAGTGGAAGTAATGGCCAACCTTGGCCCATCTCCCACTTAATCATGTCAAGACATGATAATGCCTCCACTAGACTTTCCAGCACAACACACACCATAAGGTCTGATCTCTGGTCAATAATTCACCTAATTATTGTACCAAAACGACCCTGGTTCAACCATGGTCCAACCACGGTTCAACCACCTGCTCGAATCAACGGTTCTATGTGTGTGACCCTGTAGGCACTTGTAACGTCCGGCAATAATTGTAAAATTCTCATTTTACAATTATAAGCAAAGAGCGGCGTCTAACAACACATCATTGCTACCCGAACGACAAGATCAGTACTGATTCTCTATGCCTCGGAATATGTCATCGTCCTTTCGTCCCATTATCAAGATCAAACACGAGACATGGAATATGTCAATCTCGTATATGTTTAATCTATGTTTCTTGATCCCCGAGTTAACTGTATAAAACGGATACCCGTGATATCACCATATCACCTAATCCGAGCATGGCCATGCATTTAACAGTTCAACTCTATCAAGAAACCATACGATAATATACCCGTTATATGGGTCGGACGAATCCCCTCTTGATCAATCAAAACCCACTACATACTCGGCATATACCCAATGATTACCCTTATGTCCACCCAGTTACGGATGACTAGGAATAATATCAAAGTACATGATTCATATGTTGGATACCTTGACGATCTCAGGTCGGAGGACAATTACATCTATAAGAACCACTAATGACATACATATAACGTTCCATGTAGGGTTCTTATGTGGGTCGGTCCAGTCCACAAGTTCTCCAACTTGTACCCGTATGTAGAATTCATATCACATATGCAATTCTCAACATACGCTAGTCTTAATTTATTATTACAACCCATCCGTAATAATAATCGACTAGGGACATTTAAGAATATGAAATATTCTAGGGTTATAAGTATGTGCAAGCGTTTATCTCATAAACGATACTTATTGGAATAACCTTAATGTGTATACATGACTGCAAATAATCATCCATGATTGGGTTTTGGGCATATTACACTAACACCACCTTCGTCATAGTCTCTCGTGCCCGTGCTTTAGCATGCGCGAGCTGTTAAATATCCAACACCAATTGGATAGATTTTGTTTGTTACCTAATCTAGTGGAAATTGGGTGGATTAGCTTTCTCCTTAATTATCTAGATTAGATATTAATTATCTTGATTAGGTTTTAGTTATCTTTATCTATTTTTTAAGTTTACAGAATGTTGTTAGTTTCCTACTTTCCAGCTTAAGTGGTTATTTCTGTAGCCTATATAAAGGCATTACTTTCTATTGGAAAATGCATCCCAAGCTTTTTAGCTTTTCTCTCTAGTATTCAAGTATTTCTCTGAGTGTTCCGAGAGTGTATTCTCTCTATTCTAATTTGTTGTCTTGTTAGTTTTTGTGAGTTTTTCTTTCTTTCCCAACTCGGGTTCTGCGCAACCTGCCTGTGCAAGTTAGTCTTGCTTAGTCTCAGCACAGTCTGTCTGTGCAACGAGGTTGGTTGTGTGAAAGGTTAGTGCTTTGTGCTGCGCATTGTTCAACAATCTGGTAGCGGAGTATTGTTCACGCTGTGATAGCGGAACTTTGTTCAACAATCTGGTAGCGGAGCATTGTTCACGTTGTGGTAGCGGAACTTTGTTTAACAATCTGGTAGCGGAGCACGTCCTTCTTCGGGAGATCACGTAGCGGTGTTTTGTGAGAATATTTTTCGATACAATGACCGACCTTCAAGTTATCGGCGCAATGGAGAAGCTCAACAACAACAACTATAGTACGTGGTCAACCTGCATGATGTCCTACTTGCAAGGACAAGATCTGTGGGAAGTGGTCAATGGTACCGAGGTAGCACAACCTGCAGATGCAAACGGAGAGTTACGGAAGTAGAAGATTAAAGTGGGCAAGGCAATGTTTGCTTTGAAGACAGCAGTAGGAAAGGAAATGCTACAACGCATACAGAAAGCTGAAACTCCGAAAGAAGCTTGGGATACACTTGTCACTCGGTTCTGTAAAAAGAATGATACGAAGCTTCCACTTTTAGAGAACGAGTTGTTGTCAGTGACACAGGGCAACATGACAATAGCACAATACTTTCACAAAGTGAAGTTCTTGTGCCGTGAGATTTCGGAGTTGGATCCAGAAGCATCTATCGACGATTCCAGGATGAAGAGAATTCTTATCCATGGTTTAAGGCCGAAATTTAGAAGCTTTATTGCTGCTATACAAGGTTGGCCAAAACAGCCATCACTCAAGTTAGTCGCACAGAACATGCACTCAGTATCTGACAATCACCTCTAATCCAAACTGAAGCTCAGAAGGCACAGAATCTTGATTTTATTTATTTGGAGATTTTGGAGCTGCTAACTCAAATATCATTGGCATTGAAGTCCACCCATTGGTCACGACGTATTTAGGAAGCAGAACTGAAATGTCTAAGTAAGTGCACACTCCCCTGCCTGCCACTTAGAGCTGGAATTTCTAAGTCACTACCCACGACGTATTTAGGAAGCAGAACTGAAATGTCTAAGTGCTCATTAACTCCTCTGCCTACCACTTAAAAGCTGGAATTTCTAAGTCACTACTCACGACGTATTTACGAAGCAGAACTGAGATGATTAAAAAACAACCAGGAGGGAGGGAGCAATAATGTAATACGACCACGCCTTGCTTGACTTTGTATTTTTCCTAATGTGTAATTTCCATGATCGCTAGTTATTCATCACCGCAACTCCTACAGCTCTTGTAGTTTTTCTCCAGTATTTGGTGGATCAATACAACGCGTACGGTACCGTTCCCATTTACTCAATCAAATCAAGTAAACGCTTCATCAGTTGATTGGAAATTAGGGATATTTATACAAGAAGGTATCCTTCCCATTTACTCAATCAATTAAACGCTTCAATGGAAGAAAATTTGGAATAGAGGAGAGGATGGCTCTTTTCAATCTCCCATGGTTGAACTTTATTTATTTTCTTTTTTTTTGGCACTTGTATCCTAGCCCAACCCACCTTAGACATCAATGAACTTGGACTACTCTAGATTAAGGTATGACCGAACTATAAAGGTTGGTCGGTGCCTCTAGTTCTTAAAGTACTGTTGCATTCCCAAAACTCGTATTCGAGATCCTTTGGTTAAGCTAAAGGATGGCTAATTTCAATGTCCAAATTCTTCTAGAAAGAAAAAATTTTATTGCAGCTGCTTGCGCATGCATCTACTTCTATTTATTGATTTATTAAATAGGAACCATGCAAGGATAGAACAAGACAGTCTAACCTTTTTCGGGCTGAGTCATGAACATTTGATTCTGGACTGACTCAGGATACACCATTTTCTATAAACGCTCCCCCTAGAGCAATCTAGCCGCCCTTTCGAATTTGAGCAAACAGCAGAGTAACTTCTGTTCCTCCTTAGATCATGTCCCTGGAATCTGCTTCTAAGTCCAGACCACTTAGTTGGGATTCATGAGTTTCCGTTTTCCTGGTTGTATGGCAAGGCAATTATTCAAATTTGACCTTTATACAGTGAATATACATGATTAGCAGAAAAAAATAATAAAAAAAAAGACATCCAATAGACCTGTATGTATGGTTAGAAAATTGCTTAGAAGGTGTATATGGACCAATGAATCGGGCTCTGCTGGAGCCTGGAGATTTTGAATAGCTTATGGGTTGAGGAGAGTTTTAACTAAAAAAGTAAAAAAATTGACAGTTCAATATACTCATTTAGATGAATGATTCAGGATCAAATTCAGTTTCTTAACAGATTCACAAATTCGTGGACAAGATTCAATAAACTGGAAAAGAAAAAATACATCCGGAACAAGTTTATAAAGGAAGACAGAAATAAAGAGGGAAACAACCACAACGCATACAATTAATCCACGCAATGAAGCCTGCATGGCAAACAACGTAGACGATACATCTTCTAGTAGAGCCATTCTTTCCCGATTCACCTGACGAACTTGGAAACTGGAATGACCCTGTTCCAACAGGAAAAGTCAAATGATTTCTTCTTTTTTTTTCGTAGAAAAAAAAATTTAAACAGTTTAAGTAAAATGCAATATTACCTGCAGGTTTTTGCTAGTTCGCTTCTTGACCTCGTCTTGCAGCAGGTCTTTCGAGTTTGCTTCTGATGGACATGAGTTTTGCAGTAACATCCCTCATGTTCATCCTTCCCTCTGCAAATTCTATGGAGCAAGCAACACCAATCTCAAATATCCCAATCAAGCATTCCTTCACTCTCTTGTTCCTATTCATATTCCCACCAAATGTTTCCTGTAGCAGAATGGGATCCAAGATATAAGGCAATCGTTCTTCTTCGGACAAAACAACCTTGCCAAATTCGTGGAGGTTCAGTCCATCTTTGAACATGTCATGTGTAGGCCTCTTTCCTGTAAACAACTCCAACAAAAGGATGCCATAACTGTAAACTTCCCCATATGTTGAAACCCCACCTCCCATTCCATACTCTGCACGAGAAAACAAGAATAGGTACTAGCTGATCTTGATTGAAAATAAATCAAATATTCTTCCAATTGAAAAAAAAAAAAGAAAACCATCTTGAGAGTAAAATAAGTTTCACCTGGAGGAGCATAAGTGGCGGATACACAGTGTAGTCACTGTAGGCAGGTGACTACACTGGTATCTATAGGAAATAAATTTTCCCATTAATTCTTAGCCCAACAAAATGTAATTCATTTATTTTGCCTACACTGAATTTCCTTAAAAGAATATTATCTTGTTAATTATAGAAGCCCAACAGATCTAGACATCCAATTAGCTTATATAACGTAGTTGGTCAAATCTAGAAATTAATTCTTTTAATGTAGGTAGTAAGTGTTTTTATTGGAAATAAAGTCTATTTTCTAACAAATTTAATATCCGGCCTTTCTTCTGCTAACAATTTCCTTTTGGGTTTACTTCCCTTTTTTAGTTTCTTCTTCCTTCCAAGTTTTTAGTTTTCTTCTTTTTTTTGTTTCTTTTTTACTTCCAAGTTTCAATCTTTCACAGATTTAGGTTGTTATAATTATTCTCTTTAGTTAATTTTCTTTTGGTTTTGTTTTGATTTAACTTTTTAAATTATAATAAATAAATTTGCAAAATAGCAAGTTTCAATTTTCAATGTCTCTTTGTTATAGGTAAGTAGATGAAGATGCGTAGAAAATTTTAATCTCTTTTAAATTGCGGTTAGAAATCAAATCTTGATGACTTAATGAACGTAACACATCTTGAGCACTAATTTAAGCTCTAGTTTCGGTTTACATTTATACTTTCTAATGGTTTAGTTAATATTCAACAAAGAAAATTATGAATATCACACTACTGATTAAAAATCGTAATTTGATGGGCTATTAATTATTAATTATATCCTTATCAAAAAAATTATTAATTATATCAATTATTACATATCTCAAGATGTATTGACTGCATAAAAATAAACAAATTATCCACCATTTTCAAGAATACATAGGAAGTAAATATAGTATTCAATTAATTTTAATATTTTATAGTATAAATCTTTTTATCTATTTATTGATTAGAATGATTATTTATAGTTTAGTTTTTTGGCCTACACTGAAAAATATTTCTGGATCCGCTTCCCTTTATCCCAGTAGAACTTGTTTGACTTGCAGGGTTTGTTTCAAGTAGGAATCTCGCTAATCCGAAATCACCCACATGTGCAGTCATATCATCATTTAGAAGGATATTGCTTGGCTTGATATCATAATGGACCAGTGGTACCTCACATTGATGATGCAGATAATCCAGCGCACAAGCCACATCAATGGCAATATTTAGCCTTTGAGAGAAGCTCAAGTTCACTCGTGCCTCAACTTCCGCATGAGAGGGGGAATGATGCAACCACTGGTCGAGGCTTCCATTCACCATGAGCTCATAAACAATAGCCTTGAAGTCGTTGCCTTGATAATCAATACCTGAACAAACAGTTAGTATCTTCACAAGATTTCTTAGGATGAGATTAGGTTTTGTATTCAGTACATACTAGGATTCTCTTGTGTATTCTTATATGTAAAGTGTTAATATATACAACAGGACTGTGATACTCACAGTATCCTGAATATTCACTTTCATGGTAGCGGAGCAGGCTATTCTTTAGACTGACCTTTCTGTCTTCTTGTTTCTATCTTCTTGTTTCCTTTTGGTCTTTAATGGCGTCTACTCCTAATACTAGTTCTTCCTCTAGTTCGTCAACCACTTCCTCTTCTTCTGGTTCTCTGTCTGATGTTGCGCAGGGCCTCACATTCGGCTAGGAAACTTTTTGAAGCTGCAGGGTTCACATGGTTCAGCACTTTGACCGCGATTGTTGTTCTCTCTGCTTCTCCAATAGTTCCTCTGTACACAGATCCAAAGCTACCCATCCCTATCAAGTTTTCAGCAGAAAATCCATCGGTAGCTCAGAGCGGACTTTGATAAGACAGTGGCAAATTGCCTAGAGGATCTTCAACATGCCCATTCCTTTTTTTCTTCCTTGACACAAGATACAAACAATACACGACTAAACTTGCCCCCAACAATCCAGAAATTGTTACCACTATCACGGCAACAAGGTTGGCTCTCATCTACTTATGTGACTGTTTTGCTATGCATTTTGGCAAATGAAATTCAGGAATGCCTCCACACAACCTATTGTTTCCCATCAAGAAAGCGGCACTTGAATTGCTGAAGACTCCTTTTGTTGGTACTTCACCCACAAAATCATTATGAGAGAGATTTAAGTATTCCAATACTTTCAGTTCCTCGAGAAGTAGTGGAATGCTTCCTGTGAAATTGTTATCAGAAAGATCTAATTTTTGGATCCCTCTGAGCAAACTGAAACTTCGAGGAATGGTACCTTGCAAAAGATTCCCGTCTAATCCAAGTGTCTCCAAGCTCTTGCAATTTCCAAGCTCGGTAGGAACTTCTCCAGATAACATGTTCTGCGACAGATAGAGTACCCCAAGATTTCTCAAATTTCCGACTTCCTTGGGAAGGGAACCCTTTAGAGCATTACGCGACAAGTCTAGCAAGATTGACAGGGAAGTGATACTAAATATCTCCACTGGAATAGTACCAGTGAGATTGTTATCAGAAAGATATAGCTCTAACAAGTTTCGGCACTTGCCAATAGTGGAAGGTATGTGACCCTGAAAGTTATTACCCACTAAATCCAAAGAAATTAATGAGCTTAGATTTCCTATAGATTTAGTGATGATAATGGTGGAAGATAAGATATGTATCATCCACTAATCCACAAACTAATGGACACTATAATCCACCCACTAATGTCATGATGGATGAACCACTAATCATAATGGACATTAATCTAATCAGAATTAGTGCTATAAAAGTCAAGGATGAAGCAGCTCCTCAACATACAAGCAAAAACACAGAAAACACACAGCATCTTCACATCAAGTTTGACGGCATCTAGGTTGTGGTTAGTGGGTTATTTTCTAGTGATTAACATCCTAGTGATCTAACTCCCGACCAACAACGACACTCCAATTGATTCCAGAGGAACGATGATCCGGGCTCCAAACAAAGAGATAAGTTTTCTATTTCTGTTAATTTAATCTTCCGCTGTGCAATATATGTTTATGTGTTGAACATGCTTAAATTTCTAACATTCAGGAATGTTACCAGAGAAATCGTTTCCTTGAATTTGAAAATCCACGAGCTTTTTCAGCATTCCAATTTCAGAGGGAATGGCTCCAGTGAGATTGTTGTTCCCCAACCATAATATCTCCAAACTTTGGAGGTTATGAATTCCAACCGGGATAGGTCCTGATATTTGGTTGTCGTGTAGAGACAACCTGTCAATTGTAGTTGAGATGTTGGCTATGGATTCCGGCAACATGCCTTCAAAGTTGTTACTGCCTATGACCAGAATTCGTAAACGTGTGGCATTTGATAAGGAGGAAACAAAGCTCAAATCATCCTCACTCCCTCCAAACCTATTTGTGGCTATAAATAACAATTCCAACCGATGGAGTTTCTCCAGATTAGGAACTTTCCCAGTAAATTCATTGTCACCACCATAGAAATATACCAAATTCGAGGCATTGGATAAGGACACCGGAAGGCTACCAGTAAAATGATTAGGTTGAATGTTGAAGTGTTCAAGATTGGGAAGAGAGACGCCTAAATCTCCAGGAAGAGTTCCATGCAAGCTGTTTCCAATCAGCGAAAATTGCTGGATAGAAGAGATATTGTATAACAAGGGAGGGATGATACCTGACAAATTATTTTCTTCCAGGGTAAAGAACTGTAGTTTTGTCAGTTGGGTTAGGGATTCAGGTATGCTTCCGCCCAAGTTATTCATGGATGTCTAGAGATCCACCAAAGATGAAAGATTTCCTAAAGAAGGAGGGATGCTTCCGGTTTGTCTGTTTCTGGCAATGTAAAGGTACTGGAGGTTTGGGATAGAACCAAGCTCCTCTGGAATCTTATCAACCAGCTTGTTGTTATAAAGATCGATTACTCTGAGGTTGGAGCAAGCTGACAAGTTGGCTGGGATTTTTCCACTGAAAGAATTCTTGCAATCTTCGCTGGTGGCTAGCATGAGGTGGGATTTCGCCACTAAAGCTGTTGTTGTGGAGCCATAATTCCCTTAGGATGCTCAAGTTCCCAATATGGGGAGACAAGAAGCCTTCAAGTTTTGAAGACTCCAGCTGCAACTTCATGACTCTTTGGTGCCTGCGGCCACAAGTGACACCAAACCACTGGCAAAAATGGATGGATCCGTTCCAAGAGCTCAAAACACCGAAAGGGTCACTTCACTCACTTGTTATTTGGGTCTTGATTTTGAGCAAGCTCAGTCGGTCTGTTTCATTGCCCATAATAGTTGTGGCGTATGATGCTGATGAGAAAATAAAGGTAAGACAAACAATAACAACGTGAACAAAAATGGGTGAAACCATCCAAATGTGTGCCATATCTTTGATGGCAATGAGAACATGAGATGGGTTGATGAGGAGGAGAACTGTATGCGTGGTATATATATATATATACACACACATAAGTAGAATGGACTATGCAATGCAAGGATTTGTTGTTGATTAATTAATTATACCAGTTAGTAAACACAAAATCAGAAAATCACTCTTGTTGGTCAATCCTTCCTTTTGTCGATATATATGTTCCTGCATGGTTCTTTGTTCGTCATAAATTTTCACATATTTTTCAAAGAAAGAAAGAAAGAATATACTATAATCCCTTCTCCTGGGTGGATAAGAGATAATCCCTTCTAGACCATTCATTAATCACTTGTAGTAGTAGTTTTCATCAAAAAAAAAAAAAAATCACTTGTAGTTTGCTGTTTTCGTATTTCATTTTCTTTTCATGGATGTTTCCCACTGCAGTGATTTGTGAATTTGGACCATCCACCGTACCACTAAGATTAAGGACCACCGGTGCTTTATTTTTTTTTTTTTCCTTTCTTCTTCTTTTTTTGTGGATAAGATATAACAAATACCATAAATTTTTGTAAGAATTGCTGTTTTCGTGTGTTTACTGGTAGTTTACTGTTCTTGTGTGTTTCATTTCTTTCGGGGGATGAATGCTTCACCTTGCTGAAATACTATAAATTTTTGTAAGAATTGCTGTTAGCATCAAAAAAAAAAAATGCTTCACCTTGCTGAAAATGTCTGGGATGGATCCTCATCATGTATTTATTTTGATTACCAAAAAAAAAAAGGACAAATAACCAAAAACACATACCAATCCCTAGAACTTTGGTAACAACAACTAAGTCATCATTAAATGGAAAAAACAGAGAGAGTTAAAAAAACAAAGAAAAGACAGATGATCCTAAAGATATCCTCACAACAATCGCTCCACTCCTCTGTTTTTGTTTTCCTTTCTGAAATGATTGCAATGACTGAAATCAACTCTGTTAAAAAAAAAAAAATTACAAATTATTGTAAAATTTTCAAAAAAAAAAAAGAGGAGAAAATTAATGTTTCAAGTAAAATGAAATTACCTTGTGCTGCAGGTTAAGGTTATGTGTTTCAGCTTCATACAGCGGGTCTTTCAAGTTTTGCGTTAATCCCTCATGTTGGTTCTTCCCTTGCTTGTCCTCTGCTGTGCCCTGCCCATGAGGAAACCTTGAGTAACGACATTGACGAAAAATACTCATGAAGTCACTACCCACGACGTATTTAGGAAGCAGAACTGAATTGTCTAAGTCCGCAATAATATGTTAGAAATTTCAATGAAATTTCAACGGCATCGTTTTTTTTTTTTAAGAATCAAATCAATTTCTCATTGCATAAACTTGGTTAGGGAGACCCTAACAACTGAATACAAAACTGTCAAGCCAATGCTTTACAATGAATTAATCAAACTAACTCCAGAAGGTGATTGGAACCTAATGCCCCAAAAAGAACACACCTGTTGGATGTCAAAAGTAAGAGAACGAAACTTCAAGTTTGTCAAGCTACAAAATTTCAATTTAAATCAGAACATATAGTAGCTACAATATCCTCAG
Organism: Turnera subulata; assembly: GCA_028386065.3. Taxonomy (NCBI): domain Eukaryota; kingdom Viridiplantae; phylum Streptophyta; class Magnoliopsida; order Malpighiales; family Passifloraceae; genus Turnera; species Turnera subulata. The sequence goes on along the minus strand of JAKUCV010005015.1, from coordinate 54,504 downwards.
GAGGCCTGAAGCAGTGATTGTGAAATCTTGTATTGCGCTCTCTCCACAAATGGTAAATAGTAGCACACCATGCTAGCCACAATAGCAAAGATTTGACAGACTTCTTTTGTAGATTCTGCTTTGCCCAGAAAAACTCAGCATCCCAAGAGTTAGTGGCCCAGGCTTCATTACATAATAAAAGCAGCCGAGACCATACTGCTGCAGAGAAACTGCATTCAAAGAAAAGATGATTACGAGTTTCATCAGCTCGAGAACATAGGAGACAGCTAGCATATGTTATCATCCCCCATGTTTGCAATCTTTTCCGAGTAGAAAGCCTATCCAATATAGCAAGCCAAGAGATGAAACTATGCTTAGGAATGAAGCCAGCAGACCATAGCAATTTGAACCAAGCAACTCTTGGCTTTTTAATCCGAATGTGCTGCCAAGCATTTTTGACAGAAAACTTTCCAGATGGGGTTAAGCTCCAGATGATTTGATCCGGATTTGAAGAAGGAATTTTAGCACTGACTGCTTCAGATTGGAGATTGTTATTAGGAGGCAGACGACTTACAGGCCATTTCCAGGATCGTTTTCACCATCACTAATGCAATTTCTATCATCGCTGCCTGGGGGGTATTTGTTTCTTTTTCTTCTTTTTATGTTTTGATTTTCGGGAAACAGATTCCTGGTGTTGCTCCAAAAGATATTAGTTTCCGATGTTTACTGGAGTTGATACTTACAACCCAACAATATATTAATTTTGGATTAATTTTCTGTTATGTGCATATTGTTATTAATTTTGGATATTTTTTTTCGCGATCTGATTCACACAACATCCACAGTAGCAGCATTACAGAGCTTTAGACATATCAAGAGAATATTCATCCAGGAGATTGTGAATTGCGCTTTGCTGGAGATTGTGAATAACTTTGAAGCCACCATAAAATGGACAGTTCATCCAAGAGGAAATCTAGGAGAGTTTAACCAAAAAAACATAAAATTGACAGTTCAATATACTCATTTAGATGAATGATTCAGTTTCTTAACTGATTCACAAATTCGTGGACGTACTTTTAATTACAAGTTTTAATAAATTGGATAAAGAAAGATACATCTGGGAACAAGTTCATAAAGGAAAAAAAAATCTTAACAGTTCAAGTAAAAGGCAATATTACCTGCAGGTTTTTGCTAGTTAGCTTCGTGACCCCTATCAGCAGCTCTTTCTAGTTTGCCTCTGATGGACATGAGTTTTGCAGTGACATCCCTCATGTTCATCCTTTCCTCTGTAAATTCTATGGAGCAAGCAACACCAATCTCAAATATTGCAATCAAACAATCCTTCACTCTCTTGTTCCTATTCATATTCCCACCAAATGTGTCCTGAAGCAGAATAGGATCCAAGATATAAGGCAGTCGCTCTTCTTCAGACAAAGCAACCTTACCAAGTTCATGGAGGTTTAATCCATCCTTGAACATGTCATGTGTAGGCCTCTTCCCTGTAAACAACTCCAACAAAAGGATGCCGTAGCTGTAAACATCGCCATATGTTGAAACTCCACTTCCCAATCCGTACTCTGCAATTGATCAACAAGAATACTAGCTGATTTTGATTGAAAAATAAATCAATTATTCTGCCAATTGAAAAAGCAAAGCCATATTTTGGGTAAATTAAGTTTTACCTGGAGGAGCATAACCTATAGTTCCCTTTATCCCTGAAGAACTTGTTTGACTTGCAGGGTTTGTTTCTTGTAGGAATCTTGCTAATCCGAAGTCACCAACATGTGCAGTCATATCATCATTGAGAAGGATATTGCTTGGCTTGATATCACAATGGATCAGTGGTATCTCACATTGATGATGCAGATAATCTAGCACACAACCCACATCAATGGCAATGTTTAGCCTTTGAATGAAGCTCAAGTTCTTTGGTACCTCATTCTGTGCATGAGTCGAGGAATGATGCAACCACACGTCTAAGCTCCCGTTAGCCATGAACTCGTAGACAATGGCCTTGAAGTCGTTACCTTGATGATCAATACCTGAACAGACTGTTAGTATCTTCACAAGATTTCGATGTCTGATGTTGCGGAAAGCCTCACATTCAGCTAGGAAACTTTTGGAAGCTGCAGGGTGCACAAGGTTCAGCACCTTGACTGCAATGGTTGTTCTCTCAGGTTCTCCGATAATTCCTCTGTACACAGATCCAAAGCTACCAATTCCTATCAAGTTTGTAGCAGAAAAGCCATTCGCAGCTCTGAGCAGACTTTGGTAAGACAGTTGCAAACTGAGTAGAGGATTTTCATCTGGTTTATCCCTTTTTTTCTTCCCCGAAACGAGATACAAACAGTACAAGACTAAACTTGCCCCAAGCAATTCAGAAACTGTTGCCACTATCACAACAACTTGGTAGGATCTCTTCTTCTTGTGTGACTGTTTGACTATGCATTTTGGGAAATGAAATTCAGGAATGCCTCCACACAGCATATTGTTTCCCATCAAGAAAGCTGCACTTGAATTGCCGAAGACTCCTCTGGTCGGTACTTCACCCAAAAAATCATTGTGAGAGAGATTTAAGTATTCCAATGCTCTCAATTCCTCAAGAAATAGCGGAATGCTTCCCGTCAAACTGTTGCTAGAAAGATCTAATTGTTGGATCCCTCTGAGCAACCTGAAACTTAGGGGAATGGTTCCTTGCAAAAAATTCAAGTCCAGCCAAAGACTCTCCAAGCTCTCACAATTTCCAATGTCGCTAGGAATTTCGCCAGATAACTTGTTATGTGATAGACCAAGTTTGCCGAGATTTCTCGAATTTCCAACTTCCTTGAGAAGGGAACCCCTCAGACCATTGTGCGACAAGTCTAGAGAGACTGACAAGGATGTAATACCGAATATTTCCACAGGAATAGTACCAGTGAGATTGTTGTCAGAAAGATTCAGCCCTAACAGGTTTGGGCACTTGCCAATAGTGGAAGGGATGTGACCTTGAAAGTTATTACCCGCTAAACTCAAATAAAGTAATGAGCTTAGATTTCCTATGGATTCTGGAATGTTACCAGAGAAATCATTTCCCTTAATTTCAAAAACCACAAGGTTTTTTAGCATTCCGATTTCAGTGGGAATGGCTCCTGCGAGTTTATTGTCGTTCAAATGTAATCTCTCCAAGTTGTTGAGATTATGAATTCCAGCCGGGATGGTTCCAGATATTCGGTTGTCGTCTAGAGCCAATAGTTCAATTGTAGTTGAGAGGTTGGCTATAGAGTCAGGCAGCATGCCTTCAAAGTTGTTACTACCTATGTTCAGAACGCGTAAACGGGTGGCATTTGATAGAGAGGAAACAAAGCTCAAGTCCTCTTCACTACCTCCCAACCTATTATCCCATATGATTAATTTTTTCAACCAATGAAGTTTCTCCAGATTTTGAACTTTCCCAGTAAATTCATTCTCACTACAACTAAAATATACCAAACTCGAGGCATTGGATAAAGACACTGGAAGATCACCAATAAATGATTAAATGAAATGCTGAAGTATTCAAGTTTGGGAAGAGAGATGCCTAAATCTCTAGGAAGAGTGCCATGCAATTTGTTTCCAATCACCCAAAATTCCTTGATAGAAGAGATATTGTATAACAGGGGAGGGACAATACCTGACAAATTATTAGATTCCATGGCAAAGACCTCTACATTTGGCAGTTGGGTTAGGGATTCAGGTATGCTTCCGCCTAAGTTATTGTAGGATGTCCAAAGTTGCACCAAAGATGAAAGATTTCCTAAAGAAGGAGGGATGCTTCCGGTTAGTCTGTTTTTGGCAATGTAAAGGGTTTGGAGATTTGGGATAGAACCAAGCTCCTCTGGAATCTTATCTACCAGCTTATTGTTAGAAAGAAAGATTGTTTTGAGGCGAGAGCAAGCTGACAAATTGGCTGGGACAATTCCGGTGAAAGAATTGTTGTATAGCAATAGTACTTGCAATCTTCGCAAATGGGTAAGCTGAGGAGGGATTTGGCCGCTAAAGCTGTTGTTTTGGAGCCATAATTCTCGTAGGAAGCTCAAGTTCCCAATATGAGGAGACAAGAAGCCTTCAAGTTTCGAAGACTCCAGGTCCAATATTCTGACTCTTTGGTGCCTACGCCCACAAGTGACACCATACCACTGGCAAAAATGGACGGATTGGTTCCAGGAGCCCAAAACACCAAGAGGGTCACTTCTTATTTGGGTTTTGAGTTCAAGTAAGCTCAGTCTATCTGTTTCGTTGCCTATAATAGCAGTGGCATATGATGCCGTTGAGAGAATGATTAAGGGAAGGCAAACAACAACAGCAAGAAGGAAAATGAAGGGAAACGTGTAGTGTGTGAATCCCATATCTTTGATTAGCAATGAGAGTATGAGATGGGCTGATGAGCAGGGGGGAGTCTGTGGTCTGGTCTATATATATAGATAACTGAGAGTGGACAACGCATTGCAGGCCTTTTGTTGTTGATTAAAAAGGAAGAAACAAAGATGTCACTGCGGGGTCAGGCTATGCAGCATAAATGCATTTACCAATGATGCAAATGTTGTTATATAATTCTATATTGTCGGTTAAGGATAATTCTTATGTCAATATATTTTTTAAATACTTTAATTGGATTAGATCTTTAACTATGGATCTCTAAATCTATTTATGTGGATGGAGAATGCTTCTTTCATAAAGGGAAATTACTGAATTTGTTAGTCTCAGGCTCTGAGCTAGTCGATCTTGATTTTATTTGTGGACTTTCAAGCAAGTGGTTAAATTTTAGAGTGAGTTGGGTCTCATAATTGACATCTAAGTCCACCCACTAGCCAATATCCACGAAGTACTTAGGGAGAAGAACTGAAATAAACATATCATTGACATTGAAGTTTTTCACCACGACTTGCTTGATTGGTGATTTTCGTCCCGTTTCACTATCGTAATGCTATGGTTGTGAGAATGAAAATTGCATTGTGGCACATCAGCACTGAGATATACATATAGGTTAAAAATTAAAAAGTGAACTCGGGATATATAATAATACAAAAAACTCTACCATACACAAGTCAACACACATTGAAAACTTGAGGTGTATGAAAGAATTTTTACTACATAATTAGTAAATCTAAATTAATAAGAATCATTGTTGGTGATGAATGCATTGTGTGTTCTCTCGAGTTAGTGATTCTCTTTCAATATAGGTTACTACTTTGTCTAAGATGGCTCAAGGGACTCACAGTATAGATCCAAATTCTTTTGCTCTTTCGCAGCCTACCTCAACTAAAGGGTCTTCGCTTCAGGTGGGTTTTTCTGTTCCTTTCTTGGCACGGACTAACCAGTAAGACTATTCTTTCATGCTGCTTTAGCTGGCGGAAGATGGTGGTTGACTCTTTCTTGCTTGACCCTTGTAGTGTCTAGAGATTTTTTTAAAGACTGAAAACAGTAAGTCTCTTGATGTCAGGTTCCATCAAGAGAATTTGCAGAGACTAAAAACGAAGAAGTGCCCAACAACATGGACAAAGCGAAGGCTCATGGTAGTCAATTAATCAAAAGGGAAATCAGTGCGATTTGACTCGTATTTGATTGAGGGATATTGATGTATAAATATTATTTCGGAGACCACTATAAAAAGTGGAAATACTTGTTAGACCTGAAAATTCGTGTTATAGTGTCAGATTGAATAGATAAATGGGTTTCGATTCTTCAACCCGACCCGACCCATTTAATAATTGTGTCGTGTCGTGTCCAACCCGTTTATTATCGTGTCGGGTTTGGGTTGGCCCGCGGGTTACCTATTAAATCTAACAAGCTTAAAAATCAGTATGAAATTATTCTATTTTGCACAAGTTGTTGTATTTTTTTAGCATATAGGCATATAATTAGATCTTCCCATATATCAAATAAGATTATAAATTGTAGAATCATAATATATAATATTTTAACATTTATAAAAATATTTTTCGATAATTTTAGTAATTCTAGCGTTAAATATTAAATAAGTCTTAGATTAAATCAGTAAAATATCTATACCCTAAATATAATCGGGTCATAAACAAGTACGTACCTATTGGTTGGCGGGGCAACCTGCTAGCTGACCTGCTAATTTTCGTGTCGTATCGGGTCGTCCCATTTAGCTAAACGGGATGAAATTTTCTGTTCTATACCTGCTAATTTCGTGTCGGGTTGTGTTGTCCGTTTTGTCAAGTCTAATACATGATTCTCATTCTGTGGAAAAGCCTATTCACATCTATATGTTTCTCTTTTTTGTCATGATAGCGGAGCACTAATTAAGTTCCTCTAGTGCCTTCGGGCAAAATTTTCCTCGTTTTTTGCCGTCTTGTTTGTTTCTCAATTCGTCAATCTATCAAATCAAAGTTTGCTGGATTCAGATTTTGCAAGCCCCCATTATTTGTCACTGAATCAATTTCATTATCCACCTGTTGCATCAGTGTTATGATTTTCCAAGTTAGTGTATTTCTATTTTCCTAGGGCCACTTCTGTTTGCCTAAACATGGTTCTAATACTTTAATTAGTGTAAATCCATAACTAACAATGTTTAGTGTGTTGATATATTATGATTTTGATGACTAACAAACTGGATTAGATGTTTGCCATATATACTTGTGTTGAGTCTTCTTGCAGCTTGGTTTTTAGCTTGGTTTTTCAGCTTAGTTTCTGGATGAAACCACACAAAACTGTCAACATCATGTGGTCCTGCTGCAAGTGGATACCTGACCACTTGCCTCTTACCTCCAAGGCTCAATTATCACTTGTGGTCCTCACAAATGGTCCCGGGTTGCCAAAAATGGAATATTTTCAAGTAATTAAGCTACAAAGAGAGTAGACATCCTGGAATGGACCCAACATCAACTTGTGGAGTATCTTGGTCAATCCATGGAGCATTATTGGTGCAACTAGCCGTTAGAGAGAGCCCCTACCTACTCCTCCTCACTCAAGCTCTATATAAGGAAGAGGGAAGCAACTTGAAGAGGTGCCCCAACATATAAGAGAGTGATTCTAAGTCTGCAAACTTGTGCTTGCACCTATGTTCTTCACCTTGAGCATACACTTGTGTTCAATCCTTTGAAAGGGGAGTTTTTAGGCAATACATGGGTTAGTCTTTGTTGGCACTCAAGTATAGGGTTAGACTTAAGGGAAGGTTAGAGTTTAGCCTAGGAAAAACTTGTAAAGGTTAGAGCTGAGCCTGTGAAAAGCTTAGGTTAGAGGTGCTCCTGTAAAAGCTTGTAACGGTTAAGGTTGAACCCGTAAAAACCTAAGTTAGTGAGAGTTTGAAATCCTAAAGGAGGGTCCTTTAGGTAGTGGATGTACCTGGTGAGGGGGAACCACTCTAAAATCACTGTGTCATATTCTCTCTTCCCTCTGCTCTCTTATAATTCTGCTTGTGATCACTGTCTGTTCTGCGGGTGCGTGGTTTGTGAAGAAACCACTTGGTTTTGACAGAAACCAAGTACGCGATTAAGGAGAAAAGTTAATCCAACCCTCCTCTGAGGCCAATCTGGGCTAACAATTGGTAGCAGAGCCACGTTCTCAGTGCAATAGAGTAACATTCAGAGATAAAGATCATGGCCTTTGAGGGTAACTGTATCCACAAACCTCCTTATTTTTTTTGCACTATGATTTTATATATGGTTTCTTGTTGATGCTAAAAAGGGAGATGTATTGTGATGTGTTGAATATATTGATAAGCTATTACCATTGGATATTATGCTATTAATCCTTTGTGGATGATCTTTTGCTAATCTTGTCTATCTGTATGCCCCTTATCCCTATTATTATTTTGTTAATGCCAAAAGGGGGAGAAATGATGTTACGTTGATGTTGAATCATATTATATGGATGATTCTTGCTGCACTTACTTAGTTGAAAATTTTTGCAAGAAGATGTAATTTGCAGGGGGAGTTTTTTGCTAAGCAGACTAGCCAAAGGTGCTTAAAGCACAAAAATGTTTGGTATAGGGGGAGCAACAAAACAGGGGGAGTGTGCATATAAGAAGTGCTATCTTAACTGGCCCTGGTTTTTGCTGAGATCAACACAATGTCTGTCATCATAAAAAAGGGGGAGATTGTTAGCCTAAACATGGATCTAATACTTTAATTAGTGTTAATCCATAACTAACCATGTCTAGTGTGTTGGTATATTATGATTTTGATGACTAACAAACTAGATTAGATGTTTGCCATATATACTTGTGTTGAGTCTTCTTGCAGCTTGATTTTCAGCTTGGTTTTTAGCTTGGTTTTTCAGCTTGGTTTCTGGATGAAACCACACAAAACTGTCAACATCATGTGGTCCTGCTGCAAGTGGATGGTGGTCCTTACTGTATTAAAGACAACTCCCAACCACCCCAACGGCTACCAGAAGTGGTCCAAGACAGAGATGAAGGTGTTTGAAGACCTGACCACTTGCTTTTTACCTCCAAGGCTCAATTATCACTTGTGGTCCTCACAAATGGTCCCAGGTTGCCAAAAATGGAATATTTTCAAGTAATTGAGCTACAAAGAGAGTAGACTTCCCGGAATGGACCCAACATCAACTTGTGGAGTATCTTGGTCAATCCATGGAGCATTATTGGTGCAACTAGCCGTTAGAGAGAGCCCCTACCTACTCCTCCTCACTCAAGCTCTATATAAGAAAGAGGGAAGCAACTTGAAGAGGTGCCCCAACATATGAGAGAGTGATTCTAAGTCTGCAAACTTGTGCTTGCACCTATGTTCTTCACCTTGAGCTTACACTTGTGTTCAATCCTTTGAAAGAGGAGTTTTTAGGCAAGACATGGGTTAGTCTTTGTTGGGCACCCAAGTCTAGGGTTAGACTTGAGGGAAGGTTAGAGTTTAGCCTAGGAAAAACTTATAAAGGTTAGAGCTGAGCCTGTGAAAAGCTTAGGTTAGAGGTGCTCCTGTAAAAGCTTGTAACAGTTAAGGTTGAACCCGTAAAAACCTAAATTAGTGAGAGTTTCAAATCCTAAAGGAGGGTCCTTTAGGTAGTGGATGTACCTGGTGAGGGGGAACCACTCTAAAATCACTGTGTCATATTCTCTCTTCCCTCTACTCTCTTATAATTCTGCTTGTGATCACTGTCTGCTCTGCGGGTGTGTGGTTTGTGAAGAAACCACTTGGTTTCACAGAAACCAAAGCAGAAACCAAGTACGCGATTACGGAGAAAAATTAATCCAACCCTCCTCTCAGGCCAATCTGGGCTAACAACTTCATCATCCCATATCAGTAAACCACCACTTGCGGGTTCCACTTATGGTGCTTGGGTTTGTAGAGAGTGCTTTTATTGTCACAAGACGGGACATCCAATACAAGACTGCAGGAAATGGATGCATAAGTCTCAACTGCCATCCTAAACATGATCAGTCTATTACATCTAAATTGATTAAAATTCAGGAATTGATGGAACAAGCTTCTAGTTCATGCAGGTAACAATTAACTTGTCCTGCTTAAATTTTCCTGGAGAATCCATATAGAAACGAGGGGAAAGAAATATGAGCAGATGTCTTTGTTTCACTTTCTGAAATGAATGCAATGACTGAAATCAACTCTGTTGGAAAGAAAGTACAAATCATTGTATATCTTCCAAAACGAAAAAAATAGGAGAAAATTAATATTTCAAGCAAAATGAAACAGTACCTGGGGCTGCGGGTTAAGGTTGTGCATTCTGTTTTTTAGCTTCTCACAGCAGGTCTTTCAAGCTTGCTTCTGATGGACAGGAGTTTTGCAGTAACATCCTTCATGTTCATCCTTCCCTCTGCAAATTCTGAAAACATGTTGTAAGATAGATAGAGTTGGCCGAGAATTCTCAAATTTCCAACTTCCTTGGGAAGGAGACCCCTAAGAACATTATACGACAAGACTAGCCAACGTGACAATGATGTAATACCAAATATCTCCACAGGAATAGTACCAGTGAGATTGTTATTCGAAAGATCCAGCCCTAACAAGTTCTGGCACTTGCCAATAGTTGAAGGGATGTGACCTTCAAAGTTATTACCCGCTAAACTCAAGTAAATTAATGAGCTTAGATTTCCCATTGATTCTGGAATGTTACCTGAGAAATTGTTTCCTTGAATTTGAGATTGTTACCCCAACCGTAATGTCTCCAAATTTTGGAGATTATGAATTCTAGCTGGGATAGTTCCAAATATTTGGTTCAAGTGTAGAGACAACCATTCAATTGTAGAGGAGAGGTTGGCTATAGATTTAGGCAACATGCCTTCAAAGGTGTTATTAGCTATGTCCAGAATTCGTAAACGGGAGGCGTTTGATAGAGAGGAAACAAAGCTCAAGTCGTCTTCACTACCTCCCAGCCTATTGTTGTAAATGTCGAACCAATCCAACCTTTGTAGTCTCTCCAGATTTGGAACTTTCCCAATAAATTCATTTTCACCACAATTAATAGATACCAAATTAGAGGCATTGGATAAGGACAACGGAAGATTGCCAGTAAAATAATTACTGTCAATGTTGAAGTAGGAAAGGTTGGGAATGGAGATGCCTAAATCTTTGGGAAGCGTTCCATGCAGTCTGTTTCCAGTTACTGACTGTTGATTGTTGACCAAGCTGATGCTAATTAGTTAGTGGAATGTTTGGTGTGATTAAGATGTTAGTGGAGTGGTCACTTTAATTAAAGTGTGATGTGTCCTTTTATCATGATGTTTATTCTGATTGTAAGTGTGTTTTGTTGTATATGGTGTGCTATTATGAGCATATTAGGAAAAGCAAACCCACTACTTAAAGTAGTAGGGTCAGCTGAGTAGGATTTGTTGTGTTATAGGCTGATTTTCTGCCTATATATTGAGGGTTGTAATCTGAGTTAATCAAGTGAAATAAAGATATATTGAGTGTTTTTCACTTCACAAAGTGTTCCTTGGCTTGTTCAAATCGTGTTCAAGTCAAGTGTTTGAGAGAATTTGAGAGAAAATTAATGCAACAGTAACCAAGAAAACCAACTTGAAGTTCTGCAGAATTCTGGGAATTTTCCAGAAAACATCGATGTTTAAATTCCAACATCGATGTTATTTGCATTTTGCCAAGTTCCAGTAGCACTCCAACATCGATGTTCAAAATCCAACATCGATGTTCTAGGAGTTCTGCCAAATTAATTGAAGTCCCGAATCCTCAAAACATCGATGTTACAATTCTCAACATCGATGTTTTGAGCTGAAAAGCCAACAATTGGTAGCGGAGCAGGTTCCTTCTTTTAGGCCTGTTCCTTTTCATTGAAAACACATCAATTTAGCCCCAAACACCATCCTAAACACCAACCTCAAAATG
>JAKUCV010005015.1:0-42820 GCA_028386065.3 Turnera subulata | reverse complement strand
CAGTTCAGAGGATCAAAAGAAACGAGGCAAATCAGGGTGCAATCCTTGAGAAGAGAATTTGAGTTGATGAAGATGTCAGAAGCAGAAACAATAAGGGAGTATGCTTCAAAAGCTCAAAATATTGTCAACAAAATAAGATTGTATGGAGAAGTGATTCCAGAGGTTAGAGTAGTTGAGAAAATACTCAACACTGTTGTAGACAGGTTTGAAGCAAAGGTAGCCGCAATAGAAGAATCAAGAGACATCACTGATATGTCAGTTCCTGAGCTCATTGGAAAGCTAGAAGCTCATGACCAAAGGCATGGAAAAAAAGCTGAAGCTGGATCAGAGAAGGCTTTCCAAGCCAAACAAAAAAACGCCAACAAATTTAAAGTCAATAAAAAACAAGGGAAGAACACTAACAAGTACCAGAAGGAGGCAGCATCAAGTTCATAAACTATTTTTTCACCTTGCAAATTTTGTGGAAAAACAAATCACTTGGAGTAGAGGTGCTAGAAAAACAAAAAGTGCAACTTCTGTCAAAAAATTGGGCTCATCGAGCATTTTTGCGGAGCTAAACAGAATGGTGAGAATCAAGTCCAACAACAAACTCAAGAACAACCACAAGCAAGGCAACAGACTCAACCCGCTAAAGGTAATCAACAAGAGTTCATGTTCATGGCAAGTGAGAGTTCAAAAAAGCAAGAAAATGGAGTGTGGTACATCGATAGTGGCTGCACCAGTCACATGACGGGAAATTCAAAATGGTTCTTGGACTTGGATAAGACAATCTGTGTAGAGGTCAAGACTACTGATGGTGCCATTCTCGAATCCAAAGGAAGAGGTACTGTTTCTATGAACTATGATGGGGCTTGTAGGTTCATTAAAGATGTTTTACTAGTTCCTGGTTTGAAGAACAACCTCTTAAGTGTGCCCCAAATGACTAAGAATGGGTACAAAGTAAATTTTGAAGAAGATTGTTGTGTGATCTCGGTGAATGGCAAACCTGTGTGCAAAACAAAAATGAAGAACAGTGCTTTTCCTGTCAACTTGGGCATGCATAGTGAAATGGTAAATGAGTGTGAGGTAGATGAAAGCAGTTTGTGGCATAGGAGGTATGGTCATGCTAACTTGCATAGCTTGAAGCTTGCAACACAAAAGGAGTATGTCAGGGATTTGCCAACAATTCAAATTCCCAGGAAAATTTGTGAGCCATGTCAATTGGGAAAGATGCATAGAGAGTCATTTCCGAGAGCAGCAGAAGGAAGAGCTTTAGAGAAGCTGGAGCTGGTGCACACCGACCTTTGTGGTCCAATGCACACGCCTTCTTTGAGTGGTAATCTCTACTTCATGCTATTCATTAATGATCTAACTCGGATGACTTGGATATACTTCCTGAAGAATAAGCTGTCAACACTAGAAGTGTTCAAGAAATTTAAAAGCATGGTGGAAACACAAAGTAGTTGCAGATTGAAGAAGTTGAGATCGGATAGAGGGGGAGAGTTCATATCAAAGACGTTTGAAGTATTCTGCAGTTCAAATGGGATTCTTCATCAACTGACAGTACCATATACTCCCCAACAAAACGGAGTAGTAGAGAGGAAGAATAGAACAGTGATGGAGATGGCAAGAAGCATGCTTGCGGAGAAAAAGCTTCCTCAAAGTTTTTGGGCAGAAGCTACCTACACTGCTGTGTATCTCATCAGTAGGCTGCCTACAAAATCAGTTCATGGGATGACTCCTATTGAAGCTTGGACTGGTAAGAAACCAACAGTTAAACACCTTAAAGTATTTAGTTCTCCTTGCTATGTTCATATTCCAGATGAAAAGAGAAGGAAGTTGGATTTCAAAGCTAAAAAAGGAATACTGCTTGGTTATAGTAGTCAATCCAAGGGCTACAGGGTGTTCATGATAGACAATAAAAAGGTGGCAACAACAAAAGATGTCAAAGTGGATGAAGATGCTTATTGGGATTGGAAAGAAAAGAAGGTAATGAAGAGCAATCCTAGTAATGCAGCTGAAGAACAAGAAGATCAAGAAGATCATCCTCTAAATGAAGAGAACTATGATTCAGACACACCTCCATTGAAGGTTAGAACACTTGCAGATGTATATGAGAGGTGTAACTTTGTAGAGACTGAGCCAAATTCCTATGAAGAGGCTGCAAAATCTGAACATTGGAGAAGGGCAATGGAGACTGAAATCTCCATGATCAACAAAAATACTACTTGGGAGGTTGAAGCTAGGCCTGGAAATAAGAAGATTATTGGAGTCAAATGGGTCTTCCGCACCAAATTAAATCCTGATGGGAGCATCTCAAAGTTCAAAGCAAGACTGGTAGTGAAAGGCTATGCTCAACAATACGGTCTTGACTATCTCGAGACCTTTGCTCCTGTGGCCAGACTTGACACTATAAGGTTGCTCTTGGCAATTGCTGCACAGAACAAGTGGAAAGTGTACCATTTAGATGTGAAGTCTGCATTTCTGAATGGTGTCCTTGATGAAGAAGTGTATGTTGAACAGCCCATTGGGTATGTTGTGGAAGGGAAGTAAGATCATGTCTACAGGCTGAAGAAGGCTCTTTATGGATTGAAACAAGCTCCTAGAGCTTGGTACAGCCGTATTGACAACTATTTTGCAGAGCAAGGATTCAAGAGGAGTGAAAGTGAAGCAACGCTTTATATGAAAGGAAGTTCCTGTGAAGATTTGATCATTGTTTCTCTTTATGTTGATGACATGCTGGTAACCGGAACTGATCAAAGCAAGATTTCAGTTTTTAAAGCTGAGATGGAAAAAGAATTTGAGATGTCTGATCTTGGGTTGATGCAATATTTTCTTGGAATGGAGGTGAAGCAATGGACTGAAGGGATTATGATTTCACAGGGAAAATATGCTGAAGAAATTCTAAAGAGCTTCAAAATGGACTCCTGCAATCCTGTAGCAACACCTCTTCTTCAGAACACAAAATTGTCAAAGAATGAATCTAAAGAAGGAGCTGAAGAGAGCATCTATAGGAGCTGTGTAGGAAGCTTGTTGTATTTGACAGCAACACGTCCAGACTTATTGTTTGCAGCAAATTTTTTGTCCAGGTATCTTCACTCTCCTAAGCAAAGTCATGCAGCTGTGATGAAGACAGTGCTTAGGTATGTGAAAGGTACTGCTAATCTTGGTCTACATTATAGTTCAATCAATGATGCAAATTTGAAGGTCTACAGTGATAGTGATTGGGCTGGAAGTGTTGATGATATGAAGAGCACAACTGGATATGTATTCTTGTTAGGATCTAATGCTTTTGCTTGGTGTTCAAAGAAGCAAAGTGTTGTGGCACAATCTACCGCTGAAGCAGAGTACTTGGCAGCAGCATCTACTGTGAATCAAGTTATTTGGTTCAGGAAAATCATGTCGATCTTAAAATAGAACAAGAAGAGCCTATGGAACTATTTTGTGACAATCAGTCCGCCATTGCTATGATAAGGAATCCGATTGATCATGGAAGAACCAAACATTTCAAGATCAAGTATCATGTAATTCGTGAAACTGAAGCTGAAGGGGAAGTTCAAATTCTTTATTGTTCCTCAGAAGATCAATTGGCAGACCTATTCACAAAGCCCTTGCCCAAGAACAGGTTTGAAATGTTGAAGAGCATGCTGAACATGAAGACCAGCTTGGTCAAGGGGGAGTGTTGATTGTTGACCAAGCTGATGCTAATTAGTTACTGGAGTGTTTGGTGTGATTAAGATGTTAGTGGAGTGGTCACTTTAATTAAAGTGTGATGTGTCCTTTTATCATGATGTTTATTCTGATTGTAAGTGTGTTTTGTTGTATATGGTGTGCTATTATGAGCATATTAGGAAAAGCAAACCCACTACTTAAAGTAGTAGGGTCAGCTGAGTAGGATTTGTTGTGTTATAGGCTGATTTTCTGCCTATATATTGAGGGTTGTATTCTGAGTTAATCAAGTGAAATAAAGATACATTGAGTGTTTTTCACTTCACAAAGTGTTCCTTGGCTTGTTCAAATCGTGTTCAAGTCAAGTATTTGAGAGAATTTGAGAGAAAATTAATGCAACAGTAACCAAAAAAACCAACTTGAAGTTCTGCAGAATTCTGAGAATTTGCTAGAAAACATCGATGTTTAAATTCCAACATCGATGTTTAAATTCCAACATCGATGTTATTTGCATTCTGCCAAGTTCCAGTAGCACTCCAACATCGATGTTCAAAATCCAACATCGATGTTCTAGGAGTTTTGCCAAATTAATTGAAGTCTCGAATCCTCAAAACATCGATGTTACAATTCTCAACCTCGATGTTTTGAGCTGAAAAGCCAACACTGACAAGCTCTTAATAGATGAGATATTGTATAACAGGGGAGGGATAATACCTGACAAATTATTATATTCCAGGGCGAAGGTTTGTAGGTTTATCAGTTGGGTTAGGGATTCAGGTATGCTTCCCCCCAAGTTATTGAAGGATGTCCAAAGTTCAAGCAAAGATCAAAGATTTCCTAAAGAAGGAGGGATGCTTCCGGTTAGTCTGTTTCTGGCAGTGGAAAGGAATTGGAGGTTTGGGATAGAACCAAGCTCCTCTGGAATCTTATCAACCAGCTTATTGTTAGAAAGAATGATTGCGTTGAGGTTAGAGCAAGCTGACAAGTTGGCTGGGATATTACCGGTGAAAGAATTGTTTAGTAGCGCTAGTATTTGCAATCTTTGCAAATGGCTAACTTGAGGTGGGATTTGGCACTGAAGCTGTTGTTGGAGAGCCATAATTCCCTTAGGAAACTCAAGTTCCCAATATGGGGAGACAGGAAGCCTTCAAGTTTTGAAGACTTGAGCTGCAACTTTGTGACTCTTTGGTGCCTCCGCCCACAAGTAACACCATACCACTGGCAAAAATGGACGGTTTCGTTCCAGGAGAGCAAAGCACCAAAAGGGTCACTTCTTATTTGGGTTTTGAACTCAAGTAAGCTCAGTCTATCTGTTTCATTGCCTATAATGGTATTGGCATATGACACTGATGAGAAAATAAAGGGTACGCAAACAACAACAGCAAGAAAGAAAATGGAGGAAAACAAGGTGTAGTGTGTGAATCCCATATCTTTGATAGCAAAGGGAATTTGAGATATGGGAATATGTGTGTGTGCGTGGTCCTTTTATATATATGTAGATAATTGGAGTGGACTATGCAATGAACACAAACTCAGAAAAGAAAAAATACTGAAAAGCCACCCTTTTTTTTTTGAACTGCTGTGTGCCCTGCCCATAAGTGAACCCTTTTTTTTTTTTTGAATAAAGACATTGATGAAAATTTTGAAGTCCTACTTTATTGATCATTAATTTTCACGTATCTTTCAAAGGTAGAAAAAAGAAATAAAACGATTGGTGTTGTTGATACATGACCATGACCACCATATAACAAAATTGCTGGGGCATTGCTGTTTTTGGTGTGTTCGTTTCTTACACCACTAGGATTTGTGGTTTTGGACCTCGATGATATTAGGATTAAGGATCCCCTTTCCTCCTCTATTATATTTTTTTTTCCTTCTGCATAACATATTAAGTATCAATCTTCTTCAAGTTCTATCAACCTACCAAATTATAACATTTCTTCTTCCTTCATTAGCAATACATGTACAATTAAAACCACTGACCTTTTCAAAACGATGCGAAAGCACATGACTTTATTCAAAACGATGCAAGGCAATTCATGGCCTACGAAAACAACATAAAGAAGGGCTTGAAAGGCGTGGTGGTCAGTGAATTGGTCTTGTGCTGGAGATTTCTTTTTTTTGGTCCTGCCCATATGGAAACCTTGAATATAGAAAGACATCGACGAAAATATTGAAGTCAATCCTTTTGTCTGTATATATATATATATATGTTCCTGAAAAGTCACTCTTGTTGGTCATGCCCATATGGAAAACCTTGAATAAAGACATTGACCAAAATATTGACGTCAATCCTTTTGTCCATATATATGTTCCTGCATGATAATTCTTTATTGGTCATTAATTTTCACATATATATTTTTCAAAGAAAGAAAGAAGATAATATCCCTCTTACAGCAGGTCTTTCAAGTTTTGCGTTTAACATATCCCTCATGTTCGTTCTTCCCTCGTGGGTCCTCTACTGTGCCCTGCCCAAAAATACATTGACCAAAAACACTGAAGCCATAACGCAGGACCTACCCACGACGTACTTAGGAAGCAAAACTGAAATGTTAGAAATTTTTGCTTTCAACCACATTGTTTTCACCATCACCAATGCAATTTCAACCGTATTCTGGAAACAGACTCCTGGTGTTGCTCCAAAAGACATTAGTTTCGGATTGAGACTGTTTCGAAATAAGTTGAGTTGATGGAAACATACAAGGATAGACCAAGACCATTCAGAGTCTTCTCTCTTCCAGACTTAAGTCGTGAACCATGATTACTGAAGTTGATGTAGATAAGGAAGGTTAGAAATGACCAAGACAATTATAATCACATACTTACAACCCCAACAATATATTAATTTTGGATAAATTTTCTGTTATGTGCATATTGTTATTAATTTTGGATAAATTTTTTTCACACATTCTGAACACAACATCCACAGTAGTAAGATTACAGAGAGTTTTACACATATCTTGAGAACATTCATCCAGGAGATTGTGAATTGCGCTTTGCTGGAGATTGTGAATAACTTGAAGCCACCACAAAATGGACAATTCATCCAGAAGGAAATCTAGTCACATTAAAGGATTTTTGCTAGTTTGCTTCTTGACCCCTTCATCTCCGAGAGGCTACAAGAGTTCAACCTAGAGTCCACTTGCCAAAATGTGGAGCAAGGCGCCTACTACCAACTCTCGATGACGGCTCAGAGCATGTCCAGAATGACTCGGCTACCTCCAACCTGGCCAAAGGCACGACTGCTGGTGTGGAACTGCAGAGGAGTAGCAAGGCGTGCTCAAGAATTCTCGCGAACCCTGAGGGACTTGAAGAACCAGTACAAGCCCAACATGGTTCTTCTGACGGAGACGCAGTGGCAACCACGAGACGATCACGGTCTGATTCCACTCCGATTCCCTCAAGCTAACCGGTTCAAGATTCCTGGCCAACAAAACAGAGGCGGCATGTGGTTCTCGTGGAGCGATAGGGTCACGGTCAACGTCAACAACAATCCAAACAGCTTCCGTGTCAACGTCGTCCCAAACCGTTAAATGTATTTTCTATTTTATGAAATATAAAATATCAAAATCAAAGTAATATTTCCCTTTTATTTTATAAAATATCAAATATCAATGTACTATCTCTGTTTGTAATGAAGTATCAGTATTATTAATAATATTTGTATTTCTGCTTATTATGGCATCATTTACCTCTTATGTGTATGCTCTGCGACAGCTGGCGTCCCTTGACTGGATCCATAATGCACTAACTAAAATGATATAAAATAATAAACAACTGGAGCGAACTATGCAAACAAGACAACAACACACAAAGACTTCCCAACAAGACCTAACGCCCTCTCCGCTACCAAAATGAAGCGCCCCGACCCGTATTTACCGTACACAGTAAACACGTGCCGGAACTGTGACGACCCAACCAAAATAAGACCAGCATACAGTGTATACAATAGAAAACTGGGCTCAACAGCCCATAATAAAAACAGTAATAACAACTCAACTGGCCCAATGGCCCAACAATAATAAAACAGTGCACAACGGAAGACTTATCAACTCACATAAACACTGTATGCACAGATGCAACCTATGGATCCAAGCCCGTCCAAGGGATAACGCCGCAGCCTGTCTGGAATGTACCAAGCCTGTACAACAAACAACTCATCCTACGGGATGAAAGCCCGCAGGTGAGGGGTGAGTCCGAAGTGCTCACGACAATGGAGAGACCATCAATATGGACACTAAAGTTACTCAAGGCCAAAAACAATCAAAAACCGACCAAAAGACTCAACAAAATTCAATTATCCAATTTTATCTTTCCGGGCCCTGTCACGGATAAGCTAGGGATGTACCAGGTTATCAACCTGTTCCTGGTGCCAGATCAAAATAGAACCCAGGGATAGACATCCCAAATATAACAAACCGGGATAGACATCCCAAGCATAGACATGCTTATCAAGTAACCCAGATCATGGCCACCACAAACAGTCTCTAACCATCCGATCGTACCTCTACTTACCACGTGACAATTATATTACTGTCATCAAAAACCAAATCACAGGGATCGACATCCCTAACCAGGATACCGGGATAGACATCCCTATCCAAAAACCAAGGATCGACATCCTTGTCACAATTCATTATTTATTCCATTATATTTAGTCAAAACGACGCAAGGATAAACATCCAAAAACCGACTTGGGATAAACATCCCGACCACAAACAAGACCATGGGATCGACATCCCGAACCAACCACAGCAATTACAACAAGCAACATAGCAATAACCAACAAAACATAATAACCGAGTAATATAGGCACATATTGAAGGAAATCCATCCTCACCTTGGCCGATTACTCAACTTCGGAAACTATGACCGGTCCGACGCTGGCTCCTCGGGAAACTGCCCGACATCCGAACCTACACCACAAAACCATATATACACATAAATACACATAATCGGTATGCAATGATGCCCAAAATGCGTAATAACCCATCCCGATTACATGTCTTTTATTTATTATCTTTTATCGAAAATATTTAACCGAACGTATTTCCGAATATAATTTTGGTACCATATTTTAATTAAAACTCTTTTCAAAATATATTCATAAAATAACTATAATTATCCAAAATAATAATTACTATAATTTTTCCAAAGAAATAATAAGCTATTTATAATTTCTAGAAAATATTTATAGTATTTATCTTTTCTAAATATATATACAACTTAATTTCCAACACAAAACATAATTACTTTTAATTTACAAAATACATATTTACATACATATAACAAAATCATAATTTTCCAGCCAAAATAATATACATATAAATTTCCAGAAATTAATTTCAAGTTACATATATATTTTTTTCAAATTACTAATAGTTTCCAAAACAAAGCTTAATTATTTATAAAAGTAAATATATTTATATATTTTTTTCAAAATACCAAATTAAATCGACCATAATTTTCTCAAATCAATTATATAATTTTTTCCAAAATAATATACCAGATTGATAAGTAAATACATATATACATATATTATTTCTTTTTTTTTTAACTGGACTGGGCCATGAACAGTAAGCCCATGCCCAGCCCAGAACAGCCCAACAGGTCAGGCCCAGGAGTCCAAGCCCAGGCCCGATCCGCGAGGCCCGAAACCAACAACCCAACCCACTAACACAGCCCGCGGATCCGGGTTGTACCATATCGCAAACGGGTTAAACCCACTACCTACGGTGCGCGTCACGGCGTCACTCGCGGCGGAACTTGACGGCGACAGCGGGGGTGAGGTCGCGCCGGCCCAGCGAACACGGCGGTGGCGGCGGTGCGGTGAGAGGCGGTGCCAAACGGCTCGACGTGCACAGTGACCCCCCTGGGTTGACGATGAACAGTGACCGGCTTCACCTCCCTTTTTTTTTTCATTTTCCTTCTTTTCTTCTTTTTCTTCTTTTTCTGATTTTTTTCCCAAATTCTTTTCTTCTTTTTTTTTCATTACCTCTCTGTTTTTTCTGTTTTTTTTCCTTCTCTTATTATTCTTTTTTTTCTTTTCTTTTCTTTTTCCTCTCTTTTTTTTTCTCTCTTTTTCTTTTTCTCTTTTTTTTTCTCTTCTTCTCTTTCTCTCCACCGGTTCTCTTCTCCTTATAAACTAAAAAAAATACTATTTAACATGTGAGTTTCTAACAATTCAATTCGTCTGCATTACGGGCGAATCCGATCCGGACCAGAAAATAACTGATACCTCCTTAGTTATTTTTCCGGTGTGATTTTCCGAGAAATTCCGAAATCCGAAAAATACCAACTTAGTTCCGAAAAATCCACGGGAAAATCACGAGCGCGGGAAAACACTCGGATTCGAAAAACGACTCCCGATTTACCTTGAATTAATTACCCAAGATTAATTCAACAGTAAATCACGGTAAATAGACTTCTACAGTCCGGTAAAAATCCAAAATTTTTACTCGGGCTGTTACAGACTACCCATCTTAAAAAGAATTTCGTCCCCGAAATTCTGTCTTATCCGTGGGTCCTACCACAATAAGATTCTGGCACACTCTGCCAGGTATCCAACCTCAACATGAGATACCGCTTATACCCTTAAGCGTCATCTCATCCGCTTATAAATATCAAACCTCATGACTGGCATACTCACACACAGTCATGGACTCTCCACTGAGATCAAGGACAACTTCTGACTCCGAGAACAACAGCTACATCGGCGGCACAGCTTTCCCAACAAGCTCCGATGAAGAGCCTCCAAAGAAACGGTTCAAGACCAACATCATCGGCCTGAAAGAGCACATGGTCGTTTCCCCAAAACGACGGAAGAAGCGTGTCTCCAAGAAAGCTGATGACAAGAAAGGCAAGGCGGTAGCTGAGAGCAGCACTCCGCAACAGAAGCTGACGCAACTGAACTTCTCGCTGAGGAAGATCAGCTCGGCGGTGGCGCAAATCGAACTGGCGTGCGCGGAGCTGTTCCCGCACATGAAAACCGTTCAAAAGATTGTAAAAGACCTAGAGAAGCAAGTAACTCAATAGAGTACTTCTTCTCCGTTTGTAAAACCTTATGATATTAATAAAATAAATTTCCTTTTTAAATCAAAAATCTCTTGTGTTATGAAATCTCTCGTTAAGCAGGAAAATAAAATATCTCAAAGCAAAACAAAAATCAACTATAGGAATATAAAATCAAATTTAAAGAAATTAAAAACAAAACTCGTTTAACAGAATCAAAACAAAAAAAATTAAAACCAAAACATGGTTCATGCTCGGCGCTCTAGATTCATCCTCGATCCCGAGAAACGTAACGTATGCAGCTAACAGTGACGTCGATTCCCTCATGAAAAGACGACCGTTAACTCGCACGGTGACGATCACGAGCACGTCCTGTGTCCCTCGAAAGACACGTTACCCACTTGTTCTCGAAATTCCGCATAAGCCAAAAACGTCTGACAAAGCTCGTATCTCTCCACGATGTCCGAACAACTGTGAACTCATCGCACATGCACTCTACTCGAGGTATGGTCCCATCCATCTAGCCTCAACGGTCACGGATGCAAGTGAAAAAAGATGCAAGAAAATATAGTAAAACCATGAAAAGAAAAGACAAGGTAGCCAGAACGAAAGAAAATCATGAGATGGAAAAGGCTGAAAAACTCTGGCATGGGTCCGAAAAACGCGTAAATTGACAAAGCATTAAATACAACAACGGTAAAATTCAAAAAGCAAAATCTTGAAAATCAAGAACGGTAATCACGCTCCCCATAAGAGTATAAAAGAAGGAGCGGTGAAGTGTAATTCATCAAAAGCATCAAACGTAAACAAAACGCTGAGGCAAAAGAAAACACAACGATCGTAAAACAAAACCCCACACGTCCAAACAAAATGCCTGCTCCTTCATCCGTCTTCTTCATCGAAGGTGCCGATCTTGGCAGAAGGAAACGACTAGCTTACAGCATGGTCAACGAACGCGCTGAAGAGCTACCGAACGACCTCGGCAGAATGCCTCGGCTAGTCTTTGTCGACGAGCTCTACTCCTCAAGATTCTTCGTCACTCCAATGGAAGAGGTGTTCTTCCTAGAGGATCATGGAACACTGAGGACCTCATTCTACGGGTCGGCAAACTCCGTGATGTTCTTCATCTCCGAGAGGCTACAAGAGTTCAACCTGGAGTCCACTTGCCAAAATGTGGAGCAAGGCGCCTACTACCAACTCTCGATGACGGCTCAGAGCATGCCCAGAATGACTCGGATACCTCCAACCTGGCCAAAGGCACGACTGCTGGTGTGGAACAACAGAGGAGTAGCAAGGCGTGCTCAAGAATTCTCGCGAACCCTGAGGGACTTGAAGAACCAGTACAAGCCCAACATGGTTCTTCTGACGGAGACGCAGTGGCAACCACGAGACGATCACGGTCTGATTCCACTCCGATTCCCTCAAGCTAACCGGTTCGAGAATCCTGGCCAACAGAACAGAGGCGGCATGTGGTTCTCGTGGAGCGATAGGGTCACGGTCAACGTCAACAACGATCCAAACAGCTTCCGTGTCAACGTCGTCCCAAACCGTTAAATGTATTTTCTATTTTATAAAATATAAAATATCAAAATTAATGTAATATTTCCCTTTTATTTTATAAAATATCAAATATCAATGTACTATCTCAATTTGTAATGAAGTATCAGTATTATTAATAGTATTTGTATTTCTGCTTATTATGGCATCATTTACCTCTTATGTGTATGCTCTGCGACAGTTGGCGTCCCTTGACTGGATCCATAATGCACTAACTAAAATGATATAAAATAACAAACAACTGGAGCGAACTATGCAAACAAGACAACAACACACAAAGACTTCCCAACAAGACCTAACGCCCGCTCCGCTACCAAAATGAAGCGCCCTGACCCGTATTTACCGTACACAGTAAACACGTGCCAGAACTGTGACGACCCAACCAAAATAAGACCAGCATACAGTGTATACAATAGAAATCTGGGCTCAACAGCCCATAATAAAAACAGTAATAACAACTCAACTGGCCCAATGGCCCAACAATAATAAAACAGTGCACAGCGGAAGACTTATCAACTCACATAAACACTGTATGCACAGATGCAACCTATGGATCCATGCCCGTCCAAGGGATAACGCCGCAGCCTGTCTGGAATGCACCAAGCCTGTACAACAAACAACTCATCCTACGGGATGAAAGCCCGCAGGTGAGGGGTGAGTCCGAAGTGCTCACGACAATGGAGAGACCATCAATATGGACACTAAAGTTACTCAAGGCCAAAAACAATCGAAAACCGACCAAAAGACTCAACAAAATCCAATTATCCAATTTTATCTTTCCGGGCCCTGTCACGGATAAGCTAGGGTCGTACCAGGTTATCAACCTGTTCCTGGTGCCAGATCAAAATAGAACCCAGGGATAGACATCCTAAATATAACAAACCGGGATAGACATCCCAAGCATAGACATGCTTATCAAGTAACCCAGATCATGGCCACCACAAACAGTCTCTAACCATCCGGTCGTACCTCTACTTACCACGTGACAATTATATTACTGTCGTCAAAAACCAAATCACAGGGATCGACATCCCTAACCAGGATACCGGGATAGACATCCCTATCCAAAAACCAAGGATCGACGTCCTTGTCACAATTCATTATTTATTCCATTATATTTAGTCAAAACGACTCAGGGATAAACATCAAAAAACCGACTTGGGATAAACATCCCGACCACAAACAAGACCATGGGATCGACATCCCGAACCAACCACAGCAATTACAACAAGCAACATAGCAATAACCAACAAAACATAATAACCGAGTAATATAGGCACATATTGAAGGAAATCCATCCTCAGCTTGGCCGATTACTCAACTTCGGAAACTATGACCGGTCCGACGCCGGCTCCTCGGGAAACTGCCCGATATCCGAACCTACACCACAAAATCATATATACACATAAATGCACATAATCGGTATGCAATGATGCCCAAAATGCGTAATAACCCATCCCGATTACATGTCTTTTATTTATTATCTTTTATCGAAAATATTTAACCGAACGTATTTCCGAATACAATTTCGGTACCATATTTTAATTAAAACTCTTTTCAAAATATATTCATAAAATAACTATAATTATCCAAAATAATAATTACTATAATTTTTCCAGAGAAATAATAAGCTATTTATAATTTCTAGAAAATATTTACAGTATTTATCTTTTCTAAATATATATACAATTTAATTTCCAACACAAAACATAATTACTTTTAATTTACAAAATACATATTTACATACATATAACAAAATCATAATTTTCCAGCCTAAATAATATACATATAAATTTCCTTAAATTAATTTCAAATTACATATATATTTTTTTCAAATTACTAATAGTTTCCAAAACAAAGCTTAATTATTTATAAAAATAAATATATTTATATATTTTTTTTCAAAATACCAAATTAAATCGACCATAATTTTCTCAAATTAATTATATAATTTTTTCCAAAATAATATATCAGATTGATAAATAAATACATACATACATATATTATTTCTTCTTTTTTTTTAACTGGACTGGGCCATGAACAGTAAGGCCATGCCCAGCCCAGAACAGCCCAACAGGTCAGGCCCAGGAGTCCAAGCCCAGGCCCGATCCGCGAGGCCCGAAACCAACAACCCAACCCACTAACACAGCCCGCGGATCCGGGTCGTACCATATCGCAAACGGGTTAAACCCACTACCTACGGGTTACGGGTCCTCACCTCGGGTTGACACAGCGGCGACGGCGTGTACGAGGCGGGGATGGAAGAGCGAGCACAACAGGGCACCAGCGGACTGAGAGCGGCGCGAGGGTGGCGGCAACTGGACACGACGTCGTCGGCAGGAGGCGCGAGGAAGGCAGATCCGCGGGTTCTCTGCCGGGTCGAAGGCGCGTCACGGCGTCACTCGCGGCGGGACTTGACGGCGACAGCGGGGGTGAGGTCGCGCCGGCCCAGCGAACACGGCGGTGGCGGCGGTGCGGTGAGAGGCGGCGCCAAACGGCTCGACGTGCACAGTGACCCCCCTGGGTTGACGATGAACAGTGACCGGCTTCACCTCCCCTGTTTTTTTCATTTTCCTTTTTTTCTTCTTTTTCTTCTTTTTCTGATTTTTTTCCGAAATTCTTTTCTTCTTTTTTTTCATTACCTCTCTGTTTTTCTGTTTTTTTTCCTTTTTTTTCTTTTCCTGTTATTCTTTTTTTTCTTTTCTTTTCTTTTTCCTCTCTTTTTTTCCTCTCTTTTTCTTTTTCTCTCTTTTTTTTTCTCTTCTTCTCTTCCTCTCCACCGGTTCTCTTCTCCTTATAAACTAAAAAAAATACTATTTAACATGTGAGTTTCTAATAATTCAATTCGTCTGCATTACGGGCGAATCCGATCCGGACCAGAAAATAACTGATACCTCCTTAGTTATTTTTCCGGTGTGATTTTCCGAGAAATTCCGAAATCCGAAAAATACCAACTTAGTTCCGAAAAATCCACGGGAAAATCACGAGCGCGGGAAAACACTCGGATTCTAAAAACGACTCCCGATTTACCTTGAATTAATTACCCAAGATTAATTCAACAGTAAATCACGGTAAATAGACTTCTACAGTCCGGTAAAAATCCAAAATTTTTACCCGGGCTGTTACATTTTGTCCCCTAGTTTATGAATTAATCAAATAAGTCCTTTATTAGTTTACAATTTAGTCCATATATATTTTTATTGTTTATAATTAATCATTAGTATTATATGTAATTATTACTTATACAAATTTTTATTACTAAATTATTCTTAGTGTATAATATTATTTTTATTGAAATAGTAAGCATATAATTATTTTTTTACAATAAATTTGTAAATACATAACTAGTTGTATTTATAAATGAATGTACATATATTACCTAGTGATAAGAATTATTCAATAATTTTAATTTTTTTAAAAAAATGTTTGATTTTATTAATTTTGAAAATTTTGGAATTTAAAATTTTGAAAATTATACGAAAATGGGTCCCAATTACCATGTATAATAATAACACAATGATATTTTTTAAAATCAAATACATCTCCCAGCAACTAGCAGCACTTGCAAAGTTAGAAATTATTTTTAGGCAAATAAAAATAATAAATATGTCTTGTTAAATTAAATCATTTATAAAAATTATTAAACTGGGCATAATTAACAACAAATAATAAATTATTTTATTATTATTACTGTCGGAGCATATTTATTAAATTTAAAAATTTTTTATTTTCGTTTATTGATTAATTATAATTTAGTAGAATAATTAGAATTAATCATATATAAGCAATAATTATAATATTAAGTATTGCACAAGTAATAATTATATATAATACTAAGAACTTAAATAATAGTCTAACCGTAAAAATATTAGATTTAATTGAATATAAATGAAATTTTGAGGGCTTAATCGTATAATTATAAAGGACTTACATGATTAAATTTAAAATTTAGGGGGCAAACTGACAAGCACTATAGGCGGGCAGCATGCCATGCCATCAAAAATCTGCCCGAGGTACACAATTGAAACAAATTCAAAAATTCGTGTAAATAATTAATGGAAAAAAATCGAGGCATAAAATTGACGAATTTGAAAGATTTGGGGTATCAAATATACCATTAACCCGACTAATAACGTAATAAGATTGACGCCTTGCTTGACTTTGTATTCTTCTAGTGGAGCCATTCTTTTCCCATTCAACTTATGAACTTGGACAGCAGATTGACCCTGCTCGAAAAAAAAAAATTCAAATGATTGCAACCTTTTCTTTAAAAGAAAAAAACATTATGAACAGTTCAAGTTGAATGCAATGTTACCTGCGGGCATTTGCTAGTTAGCTTCTTAACCTCTTCTTACAGCAGGTCTTTCAAATTTGCTTCTGATGGACATAAGTTTTTGAAGGAAAAAAGATTATAGGAAGGGCGTATTTGAGAAAAATTTGTGTGAGAGTTTGGTTATGCAAAAAAGAAAAGAATGACGACAGACTGGACACACCTTATTTTGTATGAAACAGAATTTGTAAGAAACAAGGAAACAGAGGACTTAGAGCAGAGGAGGCTCACACGCTTTTGCTTGTTAAGAAAGCACTACAATCACAACTCTTTCATTAATTTGACATTATTTATACATAATGTAACCGACTTTGTATTTTGTGTTTATGCTAACACAACCACATCTTACATATTAATATCTGGATAATTATTTAAAGTATCATGATATTTTGTAATAGATCATTCCAGAATACAAGAAAATATCATGATTTTTTTACAAGATTATTGTAGAAGGTTCTAACAAGTAATCACTCTTTAACACTCCTCCTTGATTTCTTGCTGCAAATTCTCAAAGCATCTCTGAGCTTCTCAAATCTTTCTATGGGCAATACATTTTTCAAATTATGAGCTAGATTATTTTCAGAATTGCATTGGACAAGACTAACTTCATTGGCTTGCTGCACTTTCCTGAAGAAGTGAAACTTGATCTTCATATGCTTTGTCTTGCCATGAAACTGGGTCTTCGCAAATGACTAACTTGAGGTGGGATTTCGCTACTAAAGCTGTTGTTTTGGAGTTCAAGTTCCCTGAGGAAGCTCAAGTTCCCAATATGGGGAGAAAGGAAGCCTTCAAGGTTTGATGAGTTGAGGTGCAACTTGGCGACTCTTTGGTGCCTACGCCCACAAATAACACCACGCCACTGGCAAAAATGGACGGTTTGGTTCCAGGAGCGCAAAACACCAAAAGGGTCTTTTGTTATTTGGGTTTTGAATTCAAGTAAGCTCAGTCTATCTGTTTCATTGCCTATGATAGTAGTGGCATATGACGCTGATGAGAATGTAAAGGTTAGGCAAACAACAACAGCAAGAAGGAAAATGGAGGAAAACAAGTAGTGTGTGGATCCCATACCTTTAATAGCAATGAGAATATGAGATGGGTTGATGAGGAGGGGGACTGTGTGCGTGGTCTATATATATAGATGATTAGAATGGACTACGTTGTAATGAACACAAACTCAGAAAAGAAAAACAGCTGAAAAGTCACAGGTCCTATAGACCACGAACTGCAAATTAAGTCACTCCTGTGCCCGGTTGAGTATAAAATTTCTTTCTTTTGAGAAAAAGGAATTCTATGAAATAATGTGTTCACTAATTATTCATTCCTGTACAACCACTATTAATTTGTCAACTGTGGCCCTTAACTTGGCTAGCCAATGTGGTTTTCACCATCTGTTGATTGAAACAGATTCCCAAGTCCTTCACCGAATGTTTGTGCAACACAATCTGAAGCAAGTTGTGGACGGCATTCTCAAGTCCTTTTTAAACAAGCTGGATCTTTTTATTGTCTTTATTCCAAGTACTTTGCGTGATGATATCCCCGAACAACCAACTTGTTGTGTTGGTCCTAGTAGAGAAGGCACTTTAGTAGATGCCCATCGAATTTTGGTTGTAGTATTTATTCTTCACCAAGAAGCCTTTTGTAGTGTTTGAAGTAGAAGCAGAGTTAAACTCAAGGTGGTGCAAGGTATGTATCGTAGATCGTTTAGTGTCCTCTAGACATTTCACAGGATATGGCGAACTGGAAAGGAAGTAAGGGCTGAAACAAAATCCATGAATTCTCCCCAAAATCCATTTCAGACATTATCATATTGACTTCATTTATTTATTTCTTTTGTAATAACAATTAGCTCACCATTAATTGGATAAAACTGAGTGAAAAAGACAGAGAAAGAACAAATGATCCTCAATAGCTCTTCTTCTTCGACTCTATTTCTTCAGGATATCCTCACAGCAATCACTCTACTCCTCTGTTTTTGTTTCACTTTCTGAAATGATTGCAATGACTGAAATCAACTCTGTTCCCAAAAAAAAAAAAAATTACAGATTATTGTATATTTTTCAAAAAAAGGAAAAAAAAATAAGAGAAAATTATTATTTCAAGTAAAATAAAATTACCGGGTGTCCTTTGTGTTTTATCTTCTCACGGCAGGTCTTTCAAGTTTGCTTCTGATGGAGAGGAGTTTTGCAGTAGCATCCCTCATGTTCATCCTTCCCTCTGCAAACTCTATGGAGCAAGCAACACCAATCTCAAATATCCCAATCCAGCATTCCTTCACTCTCTTGACACTATTCATATTCCCACCAAATGTCTCCTGAAGCAGAATAGGATCCAAGATATAAGGCAATCGTTCTTCATCGGACAAAGCAACCTTACCGAATTCGTGGAGGTTCAGTCCATCTTTGAACATGTCATGTGTAGGCCTCTTCCCTGTAAACAACTCCAACAAAAGGATGCCATAGCTGTAAGCATCCCCATATGTTGACACTCCACTTCCCATTCCATACTCTGCAATTGATAAACAAGAATAGGTAGTAGCTGATTTTTATTGAAAATAAATTAAATATTCTGCCAAATGAAAATAAAAAAAGAAAAACAATAGAAACATGTTGAGGGTAAAATAAATTTTGAGGGTGACATAAGTTTTACCTGGTGGAGCATAACCTATAGTTCCTTTTATTCCAGTAGAACTTGTTTGACTTGCAGGGTTTGTTTTTAGTAGGAACCTTGCGAGCCCAAAATCACCAACATGTGCCGTCATATCATCGTCGAGAATGACATTGCTTGGCTTGATATCACAATGGACCAGTGGAATCTCACATTGATGATGCAGGTAATCCAGCGCACAAGCCACATCAACGGCAATATTTAGCCTTTGAATGAAGCTCAAAGTCCTTGGTGATTCATCGGCTGCAGGAGTTGGGGCATGATGCAACCACTGGTCGAGGCTTCCATTCTCCATGAATGCATAAACAATAGCCTTGAAGTCGTTGCCTTGATGATCAATACCTGAACAGACAGTTAGTGTCTTCACAAGATTTCTATGTCTGATGTTGCGCAAGGCCTCACATTCAGCTAGGAAACCTTTAGAAGCTGCTGGGTGCATAAGGTTCAGCACCTTGACTGCGATTGTTGTTCTCTCAGCTTCTCCAATAATTCCTCTGTACACAGATCCGAAGCTACCCATTCCTATCAAGTTTGTAGCCGAAAATCCATCCGTAGCTCTGAGCAAACTTAGATAAGACAATTGCAAATTGTGTAGAGGATTTTCAACAGATTCTTCTCTTTTTTTCTTTGGTGAAGCAAGATACAAACAATACAAGAGTAAACATGCCCCCAACATTCCAGAAACTGTTGCCACTATCATGACAACAAGGTTGGATCTCTTCTTTTTATGGGACTGTTTCACTATGCATTCTGGCAAATGAAATTCAAGAATGCCTCCACACAGCATCCTGTTTCCCATCAAGAAAGTTGCACTTGAATTGCTGAAGACTCCTTTGGTCGGTACTTCACCCACGAAATCATTATGAGACAGATTTAAGTATTCCAAATTCAATTCCTCAAGAAATATTGGAATGCTTCCAGTCAAATTGTTGTCAGAAAGGTCTAATTGTTGGACCCCTCTGAGCAAACTGAAACTTAAAGGAATGGTCCCTTCCAAAAAGTTCCCCTCCAACCAAAGAATCTCCAATCTGACGCAACTGCCAATATCCGTAGGAATTTCGCCAGATAACATGTTTTTGGACAGATAGAGCTGTGCGAGATTTCTCAAATTTCCGACATTTTTGGGAAGAGAACCCCTCAGACCGTTACCCGACAAGTCTAGCCAAAGGGACAAGGATGTAATGCTAAAAATCTCCATAGGAATATTTCCTGTGAGACTGTTATCTGAAAGATCAAGAAATAACAAGTTTTTGCAATTGCCAATAGTTGGAGGGATGTGACCTTGAAAGTTATTACCCGCAAAATTCAAATAAATTAATAAGCTTAGATTTCCTATGGATTCTGGAATGTTACCAGAGAAATCATTTCTGTCAACGTGAAAACTCTTAAGCTTTTTCAACATTCCAATTTCTGTGGGAATGCCTCCATTGAGATTGTTGTTCAACAACGCTAATGTCTCCAAATTTTGGAGATTATTAATTCCAGCCGGGATAGTTCCATGTACTTTGTTTGAGTCTATAGACAACCATTCAATTGTTGTTGAGAGGTTGGCTATAGATTCAGGCAACATGGCTTCAAAGTTGTTAACACCTATCTCCAAAACTGGTAAACGAGTGGCATTTGATAAAGAGGAAACAAAGCTCAAGTCGTCTTGAGTACCTCCCAACCTATTGTTGTAAATGCTGAACCAGTACAACCTATGGTGTTTCTCCTGATTAGGGACATTTCCCGTAAATGCATTTTCACCAACTGTAAAATATGCCAAATTTGAGGAATTGGATAGAGACACCGGAAGATTGCCAGTAAACTGATTAAATGCAATGTTGAAGTATTCAAGATTGGGAAGATAGATGCCTAAATCTCTAGGAAGATTGCCATGCAATCTGTTCAGAATCACCGACAGATCCGTGATAGAAGAGATATTGTATAGCAGGGGAGGGATAATACCTGACAGATTATTATCTTCCAGTACAAAGGACTGTAGGTTTGTCAGCTGGGTTAGGGATTCGGGTATGCTTCCGCCCAAGTTATTGTGAGATGTATAGAGTCTCACCAAAGATGAAAGATTTCCTAAAGAAGGAGGGACGTTTCCGGTTAGTCTGTTTCCGGAAATGATAAGGAACTGGAGGTTTGGGATAGAACCAAGCTCCTCTGGAATCTTATCTACCAGACTATTGTAAGAAAGATCTATTGTGTGGAGGTGAGAGCAAGCGGACAAGTTGGCCGGGATGTTTCCGGTAAAAGAATTGTTTTGTATCTCTATCACTTGCAATCTCCGCAAATAGGTAACTTGAGGGGGGATTTCGCCACCAAAGCTGTTGTTGTGGAGCCATAATGACCTGAGGAAGCTCAAGTTCCCAATATGGGGAGACAAGAAGCCTTCAAGTTTCAAAGACATCAGCTTCAACTCTGTGACTCTTTGGTGCCTTCTGCCACAAGTAACACCATACCACTGGCAGAAATGGACGGTTTCGTTCCAAGAGCTCAAAGCACCAAAAGGGTCATTGGTTATCTGCGTCTTGAATTCGATCAAGCTCAGTCTGTCTGTTTCATTGCCTTTAGTAATAGCGGCATATGATGATGAGGAAATAAAGGCGAGACAAACAATAACACGACGAAGAAAAATGGAAGAACACAAGTAGTGTGTAAATTCCATATCTTTAGTTTAATTGCAATGAGAATATGGGACGGATGATGAGGAGGAGGAGATGAGTGGTGTATATATATAAATAATTAGATTGGACAATGCAGTGCTTGCAAGCATCTTGGTCTTGATTAATTATACCAGAAAAACAAACTAGGACAAAAAAATAAAGAGGAAACAAACTAAAGAAGTCACTGCGTGGTCTAATTTGATGGTACCGTACAATGCAAGCATTTGTTATTTGATTAATTACAAAGACTAAGAAAAGAAACAATGAAGTCACTGGCCGTATAGACCAGGGGCTGCGACTGCGCCCCAGCTGTATTAAAAAAAGAATGCTTCTTTGAATAATGTGTTACTTGTTATAAAATTAAAAAGTGGAATTTGTAATAATTATAAAAACTAAGAAAAGAGAAAACGAAGTCACCGTCACTAGTGGAGATTCTTCAACTAATACGTTACCAGTTATGAGATTAATGGAGAAATATATTATGGATGGTATTAATATAATTTTTAGGTATGATAATATTGATAATACAATTTTTGAAGTATAAATATTTACTTGGGGGTAAATTTGAGTAAGACAATAACAATGATATTTATTTTCATAACCCTCCAACTTGAATGTCATTATGCTTTGGATATAATAAGAACTACCTAATTAAAAATGGGATAAAAAAAAAATTAGTGAAAGAAAAAAGAGTACACTCTCCCTCATTTTGGCATCCATTGATAGCTTGGGGTCGCCATAATTAATATTCTTTATCAATTTTTTTTTGAAAGTTGAAGTGGGAAATGATTTGATAAAAAAATATGCTAGGTAGTCACATGACTTTGGAGACTTCTTCAAGACAGTTGAATATCCATACCTTTATAAAGAGAAATATGCATAAAAAATAGTACTACACTGAAATTTATTCTTTTATCAAAAACAAAAAGAATTTATTCTAATATATTAAAAAAAATATATTAAATAATGTAAGAATATTAATATAAACAAAAGGAATTAAAACAATAGATTACAGTAAGAACATTAACTAGAAAAGAAAAAAAAAATCACCGGGCAGTATGGACAGCGAACGGCAAAGTCACCGGTTTATGTACTTTTTTTTTAAAAAAAAAATCTTTGAATAGTGAAATTTATTCTAATATATTAAAATAAATATATTCTTTGTAGACTTTCCAAGCTACTACTCAAAATTAAAATTGTTTTCCCACTACCCATGACGTGTAATCTCACTCCTATAACTCTTAGAGACCGACTAATATCCTATCATATTAGGACGACTTGCTTGACTTGTAATTTTCCTGGGTTCACACAATGCAATGGTTGTGAAAATGTGGAAGGCTAATATAAAACACAGAGAGTCTCCACCCCAGTGAGAAAAACACAGCAAACAAGAAGAAACAGCCGAATCTAAAAGTTTAAACCAATAAAAATTGCTATCGAAGCTTCACTAAGAATGCAGTGGGGTACCACAAATTTGGCCTGTTCGTATACCTCGGATAGCCCGGTGTTGATATGTCACAATACGATTGGTATCATGCGGATCCGGGCAGATGACACTAATATTTAAATTTCTTGAGACAATATTTACTTAAGCCAGCTAAAAACTTATCAGTAAACTACCAGAAGAAGTTTTCTGTCACAATGTTTCCTTGCATAAAGCAGGCAGGACACTGTATTTTCACTGAATGTTGTTGAATTCTGAGAAATAATTAAGGGCCATGATTTTGTGATCATCTCTCACAGGAATGGGGTCTACTATAAGCGCAGCTGCAATTGGGATTGCAGACCCCATTGGAAATGTGCTTCCAGCTCCTATTAAGACCATTTTAGGTGGCTCATCATGCGAGTATGTGTTTTTTACTTTTCGTATTTTTATTATTTTCTACAAATTGATTTAGTTCATAGATTGCTCCCATAGATTACAATGCCTACACTGTTCTGCCATCAGGAGTTCACACTATCACTATTGGAGATGACATTGTTTTTGTTTCACTTGCTGATTTCAAGATTGCAATGACTGAAATCAACTCTGTTCCAAAAAAAAATGCAAATCATTGTATATTTTCCACAAAGAAAAAAAAGGAGAAAATTAATGTTTCAAACAAAATGAAATATTACCTGGGGCTACGGGTTATGGTTGTACATTTTGTGGTTTAGCTTCTTACAGGTCTTTGAAGTTTGCTTCTGATGGACATGAGTTTTGCAGTAACATCCCTCATGTTCATCCTTCCCTCCGCGTATTCAATGGAGCAAGCAACACCAATCTCAAATATCCCAATCAAGCAATCCTTCACTCTCATGTTCATATTCCCACCAAATGTTTCCTGAAGCAGAATGGGATCCAAAATTTTCGGCAATTGTTCTTCTTCAGACAAAGCAACCTTACCAAATTCGTGGAGGTTCAGTCCGTCTTTGAACATGTCATGTGTAGGCCTCTTCCCTGTAAACAACTCCAACAAAAGGATGCCATAACTATAAGCATCGCCATATGTTGAGACTCCGCTTCCCATTCAATACTCTGATAAACAAGAATACTAACTAGCCGATTTTGATTGAAAATATATCAAATATTCTGCCAATTGAAAAAACAAAAACATATTAAGGGTAAAGTATGTTTTACCTGGAGGAGCATAACCTACAGTTCCTTTTATTCCAGTAGAACTTGTTTGACTTGCAGGGTTTGTTTCAGGTAGGAATCTTGCTAATCCGAAATCACCAACATGTGCAGTCATATCGTCATTGAGAAGGATATTGCTTGGCTTGATATCACAATGGACCAGTGGTATCTCGCATTGATTATGCAGATAATCCAAAGCACAAGCCACATCAATAGCAATATTTAGCCTTTGAATGAAGCTCAAAATCCTTGATGCCTCATCTTCTGCATGAGATGGAGGATGATGCAACCACTGGTCGAGACTTCCATTCTCCATGAACTCGCAAACAATAGCCTTGAAGTCTTTTCCTTGAAAATCAATGCCTGAACAAACAGTTAGTGTCTTCACTAGATTTCGATGTCTGATGTTGCGCAGGGACTCACATTCAGCTAGGAAACTTTTAGAAGCTGAAGGATTCACAAGGTTCAAAACCTTGACTGCGATTGTTGTTCTCTCAGCTTCTCCGATAATTCCCCTTTACAAAGATCCAAAGCTACCCATTCCTATCAAGTTTGTAGTAGAAAATCCATCCGTAGCTCTAAGCAAATTTTGATAAGACATTTGCAAATTGCGTAGAGGATTTTCAACATGTTCATCCTTTCTCTTCTTCCTTGAAGCAAGATACAAACAATACACGACTAAACTTGCCCCCAACTGTGTAGAAACTGTTAGCACTATGACAATGACGAGGCTGGATCTCTTCTTCTTATGTGACTGTTTGACTATGCATTTTGGCAAATGAAATTCAGGAATGCCTCCACACAGCATATTATTTTCCATCAAGAAAGCTGCACTTGAATTGCTGAAGACTCCTTTGGTCGGTACTTCACCCACAAAATCATTATGAGAGAGATTCAAGTATTCCAATACTTTCAATTCCTCGAGAAATAGTGGAATGCTTCCTGTCAAATTGTTATCAGAAAGATCTAATTCTTGAATCCCTCTAAGCAGGCTGATACTGGGAGGAATGGTTCCTTGCAAAAAATTCCCTTCCAATCTAAGTATCTCCAAGCTCTCACATTTTCCAATATCGCTAGGAATTTCGCCAGATAACATGTTGTGAGATAGACCAAGTTGGCCGAGATTTCTTAAATTTCCAACTTCCTTTGGAAGGGAACCCCTCAAACCATTAAGCGACGAGCCTAGATAGATTGACAAGGATGTAATGCCAAATATCTCCACAGGAACAGTACCAGTGAGATTGTTATAAGAAAGATCCAGCTGTAAAAAATTTTGGCAATTGCCAATAGTTGGAGGAATGTGACCTTGAAAGTTATTACCTGCTAAACTCAAATAAAGTAATGAGCTTAGATTTCCTACGGATTCTGGAATGTTACCTGAGAAATCATTCCCGTCAATTTCAAAATCCACAAGTGTTTTCAGCATTCCGATTTCAGTGGGAATGGCTCCGCGAGTTTATTGTCGTTAAAATGTAACCCCTCCAAGTTCTTGAGAATATGAATTCCAGCCGGGATGGTTCCAGATATTTGGTTGTCGTCTAGAGCCAATAGTTCAATTGTAGTTGAGAGGTTGGCTAGAGAGTCAGGCAACATGCCTTCAAAGTTGTTACCACCTATCTCCAGAATGCGTAAACGGGTGGCATTTGATAGAGAGGAAACAAAGCTCAAGTCGTCTACACTACCTCCCAACCCATTATCCCTTATGATCAAGTTTTCCATCCGATTAAGGTTCTCCAGATTTGGAACTTTCCCAGTAAATTCATTCTCATCGCCATCAAAAATTACCAAATTCGAGGCATTGGATAATGACACCGGAAGACTGCCAGTAAAATGATTGGTTGCAACACTGAAGAAGGAAAGATTGGGAAGAGAGATGCCTAAATCTCTAGGAAGAGTTCCATGCAATCTGTTTCCCAACAGCGACAGAACTTGGATAGAAGAGATATTGTATAACAGGGGAGGGACGATACCTGAGAAATTATTCTGGTGCAGGCCAAAGAACTGTAGGTTTGTCAGTTGGGTTAGGGATTCAGGTACGCTTCCGCCCAAGTTATTCTCAGATGTCCAAAGTTCCACCAAAGATGAAAGATTTCCTAAAGAAGGAGGGACGCTTCCGGTCAGTCTGTTTCCGGCCGTGGAAAGGTATTTGAGGTTTGGTATAGAACCAAGCTCCTCTGGGATCTTATCAATCAGCTTGTTGTTAGAAAGATAGATTCCTATGAGGTTAGAGCAAGCTGACAAGTTTGCTGGGATATTTCCGATGAAAGAATTGTTAGATAGCGCTAGTATTCGCAATCTTCGCAAATGGCTAACTTGAGGTGGGATTTGGCCACTAAAGCTGTTGTTGTGGAGCCACAATGACCTTAGGAAGCTCAAGTTCCCAATGTGGGGGAGACAGGAAGCCGTCAAGTCTTGAGGAGTTGAGGTGCAACTTGGTCACTCTTTGGTGCCTACGCCACAAATAACACCATGCCACTCGCAAAAATGGACGGATTGGTTCCAGGAGCCCAAAACACCAAGAGGGTCACTTCTTATTTGGGTTTTGAATTCAAGTAAGCTCAGTCCGTCTGTTTTGTTGCCTATACTAGTGGTGGCATATGATGCTGTTGAGAAAATAATTAAGGGTAGGCAAACAACAACAGCAAGAAGGAAAATGGAAGAAAACAAGAAGTGTGTTAATCCCATATCTTTGACAGCAATGAGAATATATATGAGATGGGCTGATGAGTGACAGAACTGCGTGCTTAATTGGTCAATATTTATAAATAAGTGAGTGTGGACAACGCAAACGCCATTGTTGTTGATTAAAAAGGAAGAAACAAAGAAGTCACTGCGCTGCACAGCACTGCACCACATCATTAGAGTCTAAGAAATGAAACAACTAAGTCAGACTATGCAGCATAAAAGCATTTATTGTTTTGACTAATTATATTTGTCTTTGAAGTGAAACAACTAAGACACAAGCCGTATAGACCACGAACTGCAAAGGTACTCCTCCTGTGCCCCGGCTGTGTATAACAATTTTTCCTTTTAGACAAAAAGAAGTCTATGAATAATGTCTTAACTAATTATTATTTTATCAATAATGATATTTGCTATACATCACTCTGAAAAATGTCAGGGATGATGTGTCTTAAAAAATCCTCTCTTAAAAAGTATATAAACCTTGTTGTATAATTCTACACAGTAGACAAAATGAAAGGTAATTTTTTATGTCAATTTTATTTTTGTTGGATTAAATCTTGAACTATTATCTATATGGAATAAAAATATATTTTTAGAAAAAATATAAAAAGGAAAACTACCCAAGCGAGTGCTCAAATTCTAAACTTTGTTGGTTCTCATTGACATTGAAGTCCACCACTAGCCACTATATATATCCTCGAAGTATTTAGGGAGCAGAACTGAAATAATCATATCATTGACGATCAATTCCACCCACTCCTATTACTACTCATATATATCACGACCACTTGCTTGATTTGTAATTTTCGTTGATGCGATGGTTGTGAAACGACATTTATTAAGTGATGACAGAAGTACAGAGTATGGGAATACAGATAACATTTATTAGCAGTGCTCATAGGCACGATGTCAGTTAACAACCAAGCAGCTAAAACTCCTGCGAAGGCCCTTCCAGTTAATAATGGTCTCCGGATTAGAGTAAAAAAGAGTAACATGCACTCACAGTAATTTTTTTTTTTTGGTCATGATATCGGAGCACTAATTTCTTTGGGGCAAAATTTTCCTCGTTCTTGGCCATCTTGTTTGTTTCTCAATTAGTCAATCTCTCAAATCAAATTTGCAGGATTCAGAAATTTGCAAGCCTCCATTATTTGTCACTGAATCAATTTCATTATCCACAGCTGCATCAGTGTTATCATTTTCCAAGTTAGTGTTTTCCAATTTTCCTATGGCCACTTCATCATCCCATATCACTAAACCACCACCTGCGGGTTCCACTTATAGTGCTTGGGTTTGTAGAGAGTGCTTTTATTGTCACAAGAATACAAGAGGGGCCCTGCAAACTTAGGATAAATAGAAATCATAAATGGAATAGAAACCAACAAGGCTTGCGCTCCTGAAACTACAACAACACATAATTGACCTTTAGTGTCCTCTAGACATTTCACCGGATATTGCGAACTGGAAAGGAAGTAAGGGCTGAAACAAAATCCATGAATTATCCCCATGATCCATTTCAGACATTATCATGTTGATTTCTTTCTTTTTTTTTGTAATAACAATTAACTCACCATTAAATGGATAAAACACTTAGAAAAAGACAGAGAAAAGAAAGACAGAAGAAAGTAGCTCTTCTTCTTCGACCCTTTATTTCTTCAAGATATCCTCACAGCAATCACTCTTCTCCTCTGTTTTTGTTTCACTTTCTGAAATGATTGCAATGACTTAAATCAACTTTGTTGGAAAGAAACTACAAATCACTGTATATCTTCCAAAACGAAAAAAAAAAATCAGAGAAAATTAATATTTCAAGTAATAAAGTAAAATTACCTGGTGCTGCAGGTTAAGGCTGTGTGCTTTTGTGTTTTAGCTTCTCACAGCAGGTCTTTCAAGCTTGCTTCTGATGGACAGGAGTTTTGCAGAGGCATCCCTCTTGTTCATCCTTCCCTCTGCAAATTCTATGGAGCAACCAACACCAATCTCAAATATCCCAATCAAGCATTCCTTCACTCTCTTGCTTCTATTCATATTCCCACCAAATGTGTCCTGAAGCAGAGTAGGATCCAAGATATAAGGCAACCGTTCTTCTTCCGACAAAGCAATCCTACCAAATTCGTGGAGGTTCAGTCCATCTTTGAACATATTATGTGTAGGCCTCTTCCCTGTAAACAACTCCAACAAAAGGATGCCGTAACTGTAAGCATCCCCATTTGTCGAAACCCCACTTCCCATTCCATACTCTGCACGAGAATAAACAACAATACTAGATGATTTTGATTGAAAATAAATCAATTATTCTGCCAATTGAAAAAAGCAAAGCCATATTGAGGGTAAAGTAAGTTTTACCTGGAGGAGCGTAACCTATAGTTCCCTTTATCCCAGTCGAACTTGTTTGACTTGCCAGGTATGGTTCTTGTAGGAATCTTGCTAATCCGAAATCACCAATATGTGCCGTCATCTCATCATTGAGAAGGATATTGCTTGGCTTGATATCACAATGGACCAGCGGTATCTCACATTGATGATGCAGATAATCCAGCGCACAAGCCACATCAATGGCAATATTTAGCCTTTGAAGGAAGCTCAAGTACTTTGGTACCTCATTCTCTGCCTGAGAAGAGGAATGATGCAACCCCTCATTTAAGCTCTCGTTAGCCATGAACTCGTAAACAATAGCCTTGAAATCTTTTCCATGAAAATCAATGCCTGAACAAACAGTTATTGTCTTGACAAGGTTTCGATGTCTGACATTGCGCAGGGCCTCGCATTCAGCTAGGAAACTTTTGGAAGCTGGAGGGTGCACAACGTTCAGAACCTTGACTGCGATTGTTGTTCTCTCAGCCTCTCCAATAGTTCCTCTGTATACAGATCCGAAGCTACCCATTCCTATCAAGTTTGTAGGCGAAAATCCATCCGTAGCTCTGAGCAAGCTTTGATAAGACAATTGCAAATTGCCTAGAGGATTTTCAACAAGTTCTGCCCTTTTTTTCTTACTTGAAGCAAGATACAAACAATACAAGACTAAACTTGCCCCGAACAATCCAGAAACTGTTGCCACTATCACGACAACTAGGTTGGATCTCTTCTTCTTATGTGACTGTTTGACTATGCATTTTGGCAAATGAAATTCAGGAATGCCTCCGCACAGCCTTTTGTTTCCCATCAGGAAAGCTGCACTTGAATTGCTGAAGACTCCTTTGGTCGGTACTTCACCCACAAAATCATTATGGGAGAGATTCAATTGTTGCAATAGTTTCAAATCCTCAAGAAACTGTGGAATGTTTCCTGTCAAATTGTTATCAGAAAGATCTAATTCTTGAATCCCTCTAAGCAAATTGAAACTTGGAGGAATGGCCCCTTGCAAAAAATTCCCGTGCAATCTAAGTCTCTCCAAGCTCTCACATTTTCCAATATCGGTAGGTATTCCGCCAAATAACATGTTGTCCGATAGATCAAGTTCACCCAGATTTCTCAAGTTTCCCACTTCTTTGGGAAGGGAACCCCCCAGACCGTTACGTGACAAGACTATATATAATACCAAATATCTCCACAGGAATAGTACCAGTGAGACTGTTATCCGAAAGATCCAGCCATAACAAGTTTTGGCAATTGCCAATAGATGGAGGGATGTGGCCTTGAAAATTATTATCCGCTAAAATCAAATAAATTAGTGAGCTTAGATTTCCTATGGATTCTGGAATGTTACCAGAAAAATCATTTCCGTCATTTTCAAAAACCACAAGGTTTTTCAGCATTCCAATTTCAGAGGGAATGGCTCCTGTGAGTTTGTTGTCGAACAAATATAATGACTCCAAGTTTTCTAGATTAAGAATTCCAGCCGGGATGGTTCCAAAA
Organism: Turnera subulata; assembly: GCA_028386065.3. Taxonomy (NCBI): domain Eukaryota; kingdom Viridiplantae; phylum Streptophyta; class Magnoliopsida; order Malpighiales; family Passifloraceae; genus Turnera; species Turnera subulata. The sequence continues at coordinate 11,799 of JAKUCV010005015.1, read as the reverse complement.
ATTTGGTTCGAAGCAAGAGACAACCAGTCAATTCTAGTGGAGAGGTTTGCTATAGATTCAGGGAACATGCTTTTAAAGTTATTTTGAGTTATGTCCAGAATGCCTAAACGGGAGGCATTTGATAAAGAGGATACAAAGCTCAAGTCGTCGTCACTACCTCCCAGCCTATTAATGTAAATGGTGAACCCTTCCAACCTGACAAATTATTATATTCCAATGCGAAGAGCTGTAGGTTTGTCAGTTGGCTTAGGGATTCAGGTATGCTACCGCCCAAGTCATTGAAGGATGTCCAAAGTCCCACCAAAGATGAAAGATTTCCTAAAGAAGGAGGGATGCTTCCCGTTAGTCTGTTTCTATCAATCTCAAGATATTGGAGGTTTGGGATAGAACCAAGCTCCTCTGGTATCTTATCAATCAGTTTGTTGTTAGAAAGATAGATTCCTATGAGGTTAGTGCAAGCTGACAAGTTGGCTGGGATATTTCCGGTGAAAGAATTGTTGCGTAGCTCTAGTACTTGCAATCTTCGCAAATGGGTAACTTGAGGTGGGATTTGGCCACTGAAACTGTTGTTTTGGAGCCATAATTCCTTTAGGAAGCTCAAGTTCCCAATGTGGGGAGACAGGAAGCCTTCAAGCTTTGAGGAGTTGCGGTGCAATGCAGTCACTCTTTGGTGCCTACGGCCACAAATAACACCATGCCACTGGCAAAAATGGACGGTTTCGTTCCAGGAGCCCAAAACACCGAAAGGGTCACTTGTTGTTTGGGTTTTGAATTCAAGTAAGCTCAGTCTATCTGTTTCACTGCCTATGATAGTAGTGGCATATGATGCTGATGAGAAAATAAAAGGTAGGCAAACAACAACAGCGGGAGGGAAAATGGAAGAAACTGTGTAGTGTGTGAATCCCATATCTTTGATAAGCAAAGAGAATTTGAGATGGATTGACGAGTGAGAGAACAGCATGTCTTGGTCTATATTTATAAAATAACTGAGAGTGGACAACGCAATGCACGCCTTTGTTGTCAGACTATGCAGCATAAAAGCATTTATGCTTTGATTAATTATAGAGTCTGAGTCACAGGCCGTATAGACCACGAACTATGAATAATGCGTTCACTAATTATTCATTCTTATACAACCACTATTAATTTGTCAACTCTGTGGCCCTTAACTTGGCTTTCACCATCTGTTGATTGCTCCCATGTCCTTCACCGAATGTTTGTGCATCACAATGGGAATGGACGAGGATCCTTTTATCTGTATTTTTTTTGCTCTCCTAGCTAGAACATGTAAAAAATTAATTTGTCAAGATTGTTAGGGGTACTTTACGTGATGATAACGGCGAACAACCAACTTGTGCTGGTTTTAGTAGAGAAGGCCCCTTTAGCAGATGCTGATTGATGCGTGCGATAAATTAATGTCATGTTACTCTTCTAGTATTTAATTAAACAGAAGCTGAAACTGGCCTGGAACTGGAATTGCTCACTGATGCTTTGCTGTTTTGCTACTACATATATATGATCCCAGAAATTTTTAGAGATAATGTGTTTTCATAATTAATCTTCTTCCGAATGATATAAATCTTGCTATATAATTCTATATTAAGTTAAGGGTAATTTTTATGTCAAATTCCTCTATATCTAGATCTTCAACTATATATTTTCTAATCTTTGGAATGAATGAAAAATGCTTCTTTAGAAAAACGTATAAAAAGGAAAACCACCAAATTTGTTAGTGAGCTAGTGGATCTTGATTTTATTTGTAGACTTCCAAGCAACTGCTCAAATTTTAAATTTTATTGGGTGTCATTAACAATGAAGTCCGCCCACTAGCCAGTGCTCCACGAAGTAATTAGGAAGCAGAACTGAAATAATCATATCATTGACATTGAAGTCCACCATTCAATTCCACCCACTCCTATAATAACTACTCATATATGTATCATGACGACTTCCTTGATTTGTAATTTTAATCGGTTCACTATCGTAATGCAATGGTTTTGAAAATGAAAATGGGATTGTGGCACATCAGCATTGGGACTGTCTGAGATATACATATGGGTTAAAAAATAAAAACTCGAGATATATAACAAGTCAAAAAAAATCTACCCTATACAAAAATCAGGACAAATTGAAAACTCGAGGTAATTCTTTAAAAAAAAAATGGAAGAAGACTTGAGGTGATTCCCATAATTTCTTTTGATGATATTTAAATTTCCGTAAAATTAAGAGATAAAAATTTATTAGTAAATCAAAATTAATAAGAATTATTGTTGATGATTAACGCATGGAATGTCTAGAGTCACTACCCACACGACCTATTTCGGAAGCAGAAGTGAAATGACCAGAAACAACCAGGATGGGCCAATACCCACGCCTTGCTTGACTTTGTATTTTTTCCTGGGTTCACCATCACTAATGTATAATTAATTTCCATGATCGCTAGTTCTTCACCTCCGCACCTCCTAGCTCTTGTAGTTTACTCAATCAATTAAACGCTTCGTTGGAAAGAATTTCCATATCCCACTTTGACTCGTTTAAAGAAGATGCAACGCAACGGGAATGCCAGTGGCGGACACAAGGGTACCCAAAATTTCTGATATGAATTGAGTGTATAATTTTATGTAAAATGTTGTTTGTCCTAATGGTAGTAAGTTATAAATCCTAATCATCTAATTTTATTTTACCAAAAGTATTTTTCTGGGTCCGCCAGTGGGGACTGCTACGCTCTAAACCTCTTGATTCGTAAAATGAGAAAATTTTACAATCAGTACTTGATTTGTTTGTGTTTTCTTCTTTGTTGTTTCGTGGACAGATTAGCAGCAAAAATATAAATAAAAAAAGAAGCAAGACATCCAATAGACCAGTAATGGTTAGAAAATAGCGTAGAAGGTTTACTGAAATAAAGAAGCAAGACATCCAATAGACCTGTAATGGTTAGAAAATAGCTTAGAAGGTGTACTGGTCAGTGATTTATATATATCGGGCTTTGCTGGAGGTTGTGAATAACTTCGAAGCCGCCATAACACTTAGAGGTTGAGGGGAGTTTTAACCAAAAAACATAAAAGTACACACAATAAGATGAATGATTCAGGATCAAATTCAGTTCTTAACTGATTCACAAATTCCTGGACGTCCTTCTGCTACAAGTTTTAATAATAAACGGATAGAAAAAGATACATCTTGAACAAGTTTTTTTTTGGTAAAATACATCTTGAAAGCATATTTATATAAGATAGAAAAAAAAAAACAAAACATCCACAATGCATATTCAACAAGTTCATAGCTTGTATAATTAATACGAAGCCTGGATGGCAAACAACGTAAAAGCTATATTCCTATTCAGCTGACGAACATGGACTCTGTAATGACCCTCCTGTTCCAAAAAAAAATTTCAAATGATTGCATCGTTTTTCTAAGAAAAAAAAATTAACAGTTCAAGTGAAAATGCAATAATGTTCAAAAAAAAATAAATTGAAAATGCAATACTACCTGCAGGTTTTTGCTAGTTAGCTTCGTGACCCCTTCTTAGAGCAGGTCTTTCAAGTTTGCTTCTGATTGATAGGAGCTTTGCTGTCACGTCCCTCATATTCATCCTTCCCTCCGCAAATTCTACGTAGCAAGCAACACCAATCTCAAATATCCCAATCAAGCATTCCTTCAATCTCTTGTTTCTACAAATATTCCCACCAAATGTTTCCTGGAGCAGGATAGGATCCAAGATGTAAGGCAATCGTTCTTCTTCAGCCAAAGCAACCTTACCAAATTCATGCAGGTTCAATCCGTCTTTGAACATGTCATGTGTAGGCCTCTTCCCTGTAAACAACTCCAACAAATGGATGCCATAACTGTAAGCATCCCCATATGTTGAACCCCCACTTCCCATTCCGTGAGATAAACAACAATACTAGATGATTTTGATTGAAAATAAATCAAATCTGCCAATTGGGAAAAAAAAAAAAAACGAGTAAATAGCTTTTTTTGTACTTATACTTTGTCGATTTCGCATTTGTTGTCCCTCCTTATTTAATTTCACTCATTGTGTCCCTGAACTCTCAAATTACCGGGCCATGTTGTCCTTTTTACCCACTACAGTAGGTCAATTGCCATGGTGCTGACATGTGTCATGAGGGCCTGCAAGTTTTTCTTTCATTTTCTTTTTTTTCCTAATTTAATTTCTGAAACCTCTTTCTAAATTAATTATTTTTTTATTCTTCTCTCCTTTTCCTTTTTTCCCTTTTTTATTTTCTTTTTTTTTCAGAAATGTAATTTTTATAACCTGATTTGAAATACCCTTAAACCAAACACAAGAAAAAAAAATTCACTCCTATTGCCATAAACAAAATACAATTCGTTTGTATCTTCTTTAATTGACTAAAAGGATCTGGGAGTTCTTTATGAATCACAAACCAATTTACAAACTAAAAATCAACAAACTCTTTATGAATCTGCAAACCACAAGCCCATGAGGCTCAACCCGTTCTATAACCTAAACTGGGTCATGGAACCCGAGACAAGGAGGAGCAAGGGATTTGCGGGCAGTGGTTGTCTTGTGCTTGTTGTTTTGGTGGATCATGACCTATTGCTGCTCCTTGTAGTTGTGTTGTGCTTGTGGGTTGTTTTTCTGCAGGTTGACGGCTGAGCCTCACGGTGGCGTTGTGTTTGAGGTGGCAAAGATTGAGTGGCGGAGGGGGAGATTGAGGCGTGAACAGGGGCGGCGTTCGTGGCTGCCTTCGGCGTGCCTCCCAGTCCTTGCGCGACCGCTACAACCGGACGCATGGCGGTGGTGTAGCGGGGGCCGCCCTTTCTGTGCACTCACTCGGTTGAGCGCTCGAGCCCTCGTCGCCATGGAGCTTTCTGGTCAGCAACGCGTCTAGCGAGACGACGACAGCGGATCGAGATGGGGTCGCGCCCATACCCTCTTCTTCCAGCCGTGTGCGACGACCTTCGGCGGTGGTTGAAGATCGGAACCACGACAGCCTTCGCCTGTATTTCCGTTTTGAAATAAAAATCATTTTTTTTCTTGCGTCTGGTTTGAGGGTATATCAAACAGGTTATAAAAAATAAAATTTTGAAAAAAAATAAAAGATAATAAAAAGAGAAGAAAATGAAGATTCAGCATGACAATTTTTTAACGATTTATTTACTTTTTTATTATTGTGGAATTAATTTATTTTAATTTTAAAAGGTTTAAGAAATTAAATTATGAAAAAGGTAAATGAAAAATAGAAGAAAGGTGAAAAAAAAGGCAGCCCGTTGGCCCACGCAACAAGTGTCAACAGGATAGCAAATAACCTCCAACAGTAGGTAAAATGGACATGGTGACCCGGTAACTTGTAAGTTCAGGGACGTCATGAGTGAAATTAAACGAAAAGGGACAATAAATGCGAAATCGATAAAGTGTAAGGACAAAAAAAAACTATTTACTCAAAAAAAACAAAAACATGTTGTGGGTAAAATAAGTTTTACCAGGAGGAGCATAACCTATAGTTCCTTTTATTCCAGTAGAACTTGTTTGAGTCGCTGGGTCTTTTTCAAGTAGGAACCTTGCTAATCCGAAATCAGCAACATGTGCCGTCATATCATCATTGAGAAGGATATTGCTTGGCTTGATATCACAATGGACCAATGGTATCTCGCATTGATGATGCAGATAATCCAGTGCACAAGCCACATCAATGGCTATATTTAGGCTTTGAATGAAGCTCAAGTTCTTTGGTACCTCATTCTCTGCATGAGAAGAGGAATGATGCAACCACTCATCTAAGCTCCCGTTAGCCATGAACTCGTAAACAATAGCCTTGAAATCTTTTCCACGAAAATCAATAGTTGAACAAACAGTTAGTGTCTTCACAAGATTTCGATGTCTGATGTTGCGTAGGGCCTCACATTCAGCTAGGAAACTTTTAGAAGCTGCAGGGTGCAAAAGGTTTAGCACCTTGACTGCAATTGTCGTTCTCTCTACTTCCCCAATAATTCCTCTATACACAGATCCAAAGCTACCCATTCCAATCAAGTTTGTATTAGAAAAACCATCCATAGCTCTAAGCAAACTATGATAAGACAGTTGCAAATTGCCTAGAGGATCTTCAACATGCTCATCCCTTTTTTTCTTCGCTGAAACAAGATATAAACAATAAAAGACTAAACTTGCCCCCAACAATCCAGAAACTGTTGCCACTATCACGACAACAAGGTTGGATCTCTTCTTCTTATGGGACTGTTTCACTATGCATTTTGGCAAATGAAATTCAGGAATGCCTCCACAGAGCATGTTGTTTCCCATCAAGAAAGCTGCACTTGAATTGCTGAAGACTCCATTGGATGGTACTTCACCGACAAAATCGTTATGAGAGAGAATTAAGTATTGCAATACTTCCAATTCCTGGAGAAATAGCGGAATGCTTCCTCTCAAATTGTTACCAGAAATATCTAGCCTTTGGATCCCTCTGAGCAAACTGAAACTTCGAGGAATGGTACCTTGCAAAAAATTCCCTTCTAATCCAAGCGTCTCCAAGCTCTTTGCAATTTCCAAGATCTGTAGGAATTTCTCCAGATAACATGTTCTGGGATAGATAGAGTACCCCAAGATTTCTCAAATTTCCGACTTCATTGGGAAGGGAACCCCTCAGCTGGTTACGCGACAAGTCTTGAAAGAGTGACAAGGATATAATACCAAATATTTCCACAGGAATAGAACCAATGAGAATGTTATCAGAAAGAATTAGCGATAACAATTGTTGGCACTCGCCAATAGATGAAGGGATGTGGCCTTGAAAATTATTATCTGCTAAACTCAAATAATTTAATGCGCTTAAATTTCCTATGGATTGTGGAATGTTACCAGAGAAATCATTTCCGTTAATTTCAAAGTCCACAAGACTTTTCAGCATTCCAATTTCAGAGGGAATGGCCCCTGTGAGTTTGTTGTTGTACAAATTTAATACCTGCAAGTTTTTGAGAATATGAATTCCAGCGGGTTTTTTGGGCCCCCGTGTTTAGTGATTTGGCCAATTTGGTACCCCGACATTTTTTTTGGCCGGGCATATACTCCGAGATTGCATGGGCAGTGCAAACGTATACCCCTGGTCAGGCACCTGCTGACGTGGAGGCTGCCCGGGTATTTGCGCGTGTTACTGTAGCAAAACGACGTCGTTTTAAGTGAGAAAACAACACCGTTTTATGCTACGTTGGACACAGGTGGCTTAGTGGGGCCCACTTCACTCAAAGCCAATCCTCTAAAATGGCGTCGCTTTGCTACAGTAACACGCGCAAATACCCCGGGCAGCCTCCACGTCAGCAGGTGCCTGACCAGGGGTATACGTTTGGCCTGCCCATGCAATCTCGGGGTATATGCCTGGCCAAAAAAAAATGTCGGGGTACCAAATTGGCCAAACCACTAAACATAGGGGCCCAAAAAACCCGAAAACCCAATTCCAGCCGGGAATGTACCAGATATTTGGTTGTCATCTAGAGACAACCATTCAATTGTAGTCGAGAGGTTGGCTATAGATTCAGGCAACATGCCTTCAAAGTTGTTTAGAGCTATTTCCAGATTTCGTAATCGGGTGACATTTGATAAAGTGGAAACAAAGCTCAGGTCGTCTTCACTACCTCCCAGCCTATTGCTGTAAATGTTGAACGATTCCAATCTATGAAGTTTCTCCAAATTTGGAACATTCCCGGTAAATTCGTTTTCAGTACCATCAAAAATTACCAAATTGGAGGCATTGGATAAGGGCACCAGAAGATTGCCGGTAAAATTATTGATTGAAATGCTCAAGAATTCAATATCGGGAAGAGAGATGCCTAGATCTCTAGGAAGAGTGCCATGCAGTCTGTTTCCAATCACCGACAAACCCTGGATGGAAGAGATATTGTATAATAGGGGAGGGATAATACCTGACAAATTATTAAATTCCAGGCCAAGGAACTGAAGGTTTTTCAATTGGGTTAGGGATTCAGGTATGTTTCACAAGTAACACCATACCACTGGCAAAAATGAACGGTTTCGTTCCAGGATCCCAAAAGACCAAAAGGGTCACTTGTTATTTGGGTTTTGAATTCAAGTAAGCTTAGTCTATCTGTTTCATTGCCTATAATGTTAGTGGCATATGACGCTGAAGAGAGAGTAAAGGGTAGGCAAACAACAACAGCAAGAAGGAAAATGGATGAAAACTTGAGGCTGCTCAACATAAATTTCTTCATCAAGAAATTCATTAAGAAAGGCTGATTTTGCATCCAATTAGAAGATTTTCCAGCCTTTTTGGGCAGCCAAGGCTAGTAGTAGCCTAATTGTATCATGCCTTGCCACTGGAGCAAATGTTTCGGTAAAGTCTACTCCAAACTGCTGAGAGTAGCCCTTCACGACCAACCTAGCCTTCAGCTTATTCACAGAACCATCTGCATTCAACTTGGTTCTATAAACCCATTTAACACCAATGACATTTTTGTGACTGGTCTATCAATCAAACACCAAGTCTGATTCTTTTCTATCATATTCATCTCCTCCTGCATTGCATCTCTCCACCCTGAAATTTTACTTGCTTCTTCATAAGTTTTGGGCTCTAGAACAGCAACATTACATCTTTGATATATATCAACAAGGGTTCTAGTGCCTCTAACTGACTCTTCTTCTTCCTCTTCCTCATCTTCTTCTTGAGGTTCATCATTATCTTGATTTATTTGCTGAGACAAGACTTGAGAAGGTTGATGATTATTCTTAGAATTTTGCCAATTCCAAGATGCATTTTCATCAAACTTAACATTCCTACTAACAATAACCTTCTCAGTTTTAGGATTATAGACTCTGTAATTAGCAACAGAGCTATATCCCACAAAGATTCCAACTTCAGCCTTATGCTCGAGCTTGTCCCTCTTAACATTAGGTATGTATGTATAACATACACAACCAAACACGCGCAAATGCTCCACAGATGGTTTAAATCCGTTCCAAGCCTCAAATGGGGTTTTATTGTCTAGAGCTTTTGTAGGCAGCTTATTTTGAATATAAACAGCAGTATTCACCGCCTCTGCCCAAAAGCTCTTAGGTATCTGCTTCTCAAACAAGAGACACCTAGCCATCTCCATGACTGTTCTATTTTTTCTTTCACTAACTCCATTTTGTTGAGGAGTATAACTTACTATAAGTTGATGAGAGATGCCAGGATCTTCACAAAACTTGTTAAAATTTTGTGAAGTATATTCAGTCCCATTATGTGACCTTAGGACCTTTATAGAGCAGCCACTCTGATTTTCTACCAAAGCTTTAAATTTTTTAAATACTTCAAACACCTCAGATTTTTGCTTTAAGAAGTAAACCCAACACATTCTTGGAAAATCATCTATAAAGAGAATAAAGTACCTACAGCCTCCTAAAGAAGGTACTTTCATTGATCCACAAACATCTGTATGGACTAATTATAGTTTTTCTGAGGCTCTCCAGGCATTGTTGACCGGAAATGGCAACTTTGATTGCTTCCCCTGTTGACAGACCTCACAAACAGCAGAGCATTCTCCAATAGCAGGCATGTTATGCACTAATTCCTTAGCATGAAGATTTTTCAAGGAAGTATAATTGACATGGGCCTAACCTTTTATGGCAAAGAGAGGTCATATCAATTGTGCTTGCATATGAATGAGCATTATTGTTCCTCAAATTTAATGAGAAACTTTTATCCTTCATGCCAACAGAAAATATCTTGTTGTTTGCAGCATCATATATTGTGCAGGAATTGTCTTTAAATATCAACGAATAATTCTTTTCAAGTAATTGGCCCACACTCAATAAATTCTGATCAAGTTTGGGAACATATAAAACTTCAGAGATAAATTTGGTACCTGATGGAGTCTCAACTGCAACAGTACCTTTGCATTTAACGTCGATGTAGTCTCCATTCCCAATCTGGACCTTTGAGAGATAAGACTCATCCAAGTCTGAAGCCTGCATGGCAAACAACGTAGACGACACATCTTCTAGTAGAGCCATTCTTTCCCGATTCACCCGACGAACTTGGAAACTGGAATGACCCTGTTCCAACAGGAAAAGTCAAACGATTGCTTTTTTTTTCGTAGAAAAAAATTTAAAAAGTTTCAGTAAAATGCAATATTACCTGCAGGTTTTTGCTAGTTTGCTTCTTGACCTCTTCTTGCAGCAGATCTTTCAAGTTTGCTTCTGATGGACAGGAGTTTTGCAGTAACATCCCTCATGTTCATCCTTCCCTCTGCAAACTCTATGGAGCAACCAACACCATTCTCAGGTATCCCAATCATGCAATCCTTAACACTCTTCTTCCTATTCATATAAGTTTTACCTGGAGGAGCATAACCTATAGTTCCTTTTATTCCAGTAGAACTTGTTTGACTTGCAGGGTTTGTTTCAATTAAGAATCTTGCTAATCCGAAATCACCAACATGTGCAGTCATATCATCATTGAGAAGGATATTGCTTGGCTTGATATGACAATGAACCAGTGGTATCACGCATTGATGATGCAAATAATCCAGCGCACAAGCCACATCAATGGCAATATTTAGCCTTTGAATGAAGCTCAAATTCTTTCCTTTCTCCATGAATTCGTAAACAATAGCCTTGAAGTCATTGCCTTGATAATCAATACCTGAACAGACAGTTAGTGTCTTCACAAGATTTCAATGTCTGATGTTGCGGAAGGCCTCACATTCAGCTAGGAAACTTTTAGAAGCTGAAGGATTCACAAGGTTCAACACCTTGACTGCAATTGTTGTTCTCTCAGCATTTCCAATGATTCCTATGTACACAGATCCAAAGTTACCCATTCCTATCATGTTTGAAGTAGAAAAGCCATCTGTAGCTCTAAGCAAACTTTGATAAGACAGCTGCATATTGCCTAGAGGATTTTCAACATGTTTATCCATTTTCCTCTTCCTTGAAACAAGATACAAACAGTACAAGAATAAACTTGCCCCCAACAAGAATGTGTTGCCACTATCACAACAACGTTGTAGGATCTCTTCTTCTTGTGTGACTGTTTGACTATGCATTTTGGCAAATGAAATTCAGGAATGCCTCCACACAGCATATTGTTTCCCGTCAAGAAAGCTCTACTTGTATTGCTGAAGACTCCTTTAGTTGGTACTTCACCCACAAAATCGTTATGGGAGAGATTCAAGTATTCCAATGCTCTCAATTCCTCCCGAAATAGCGGGATGCTTCCTGTCAAATTGTTATCAGAAAGATTTAATTCTCTGATCCCTCTAAGAAAACTGAAACTTGGAGGAATGGTCCCTTGCAAAAAATTCCCATCCAACCAAAGACTCTCCAAGCTCTCACAATTTCCAATATCGCTAGGAATTCCGCCAGATAACATGTTCTGCGATATGTAGAGTTTACCGAGATTTATCAAATTTCCGACTTCCATGGGAAGAGAACCCCTCAGACCGTTACGCGACAAGTCTAGATAGATTGACAAGGAAGCAATACCAAATATCCCCACAGGAATGGTACCAGTGAGATTGTTATCATATAGATCCAGCACTAATAAAATTTGGCAATTGCCAATAGTGGAAGGTACGTGACCCTGAAAGTTATTAGCCCCTAAAGTCAAATAAACTAATGAGCTTAAATTTCCTATGGATTCTGGAATGTTACCGGAGAAATCATTCCCGTCAATTTCAAAATCCACAAGGGTTTCCAGCATTCCAATTTCAGTGGGAATGGCTCCTGTAAGTTTGTTGTTGTACAAAGCTAATCCCTCAAAGTTTTTGAGATTATGAATTCCAGCTGGATAGTTCCAGATATAAAAGACAACCATTCAATTGTAG
>JAKUCV010005014.1:0-18999 GCA_028386065.3 Turnera subulata | reverse complement strand
CCTGGGTTCTTTTTGATCTGGCACCAGGAACAGGTTGATAACCTGGTACGACCCTAGCTTATCCGTGACGGGGCCCGGAAAGATAAAATTGGATAATTGGATTTTTATTGAGTCTTTTCGACTTTGGGTCGAGTCTTTTGGTTTGACTGTTGTTTTTGGACTTGAGTAATTTTTAGTGTCCATATTGATCGTCTTTCCATTGTCGTGAGCACTTCGGACTCACCCCTCACCTGCGGGCTTTCATCCCGTAGGATGAGTTATTTTTGGTACAGGATTGGTGCATTCCAGACAGGCTGCGGCGTTATCCCTTGGACGGGCTTGGATCCATAGGTTGCATGTGTCGCATACAGTGTTAGTTATTTAAAGTCTTCCGCTGTGCATAGTTTTTCTATTATTGGGCCGGTTTTATTATTATTGATGTTTATTATTATGGGCTGTCGAGCCCGAGTTACTGTGGTTCACACTGTATGCTTGGGTTTATTTGATTGGGTTGTCACAGTTCCGGCTCGTGTTTACTGTGTACGGTAAATTCGAGTCGGGGCGTTTCAGACGGTGTGGATATTGGATGGAATTTTTGCACCGTCGAATGAATACTCTGTATATACCGAGGATCTCTTATTCATTACTTCACACAAATGGCACATGTGAAGGATGTTCAGGGGGATAAAAAAAAAGAAAAAGGTAGCATATATATGTGAATATATTTTGTGTCAGTACTTTAAGTACTCATTGCAACATAATCTTTAATGTAACTTTTTTTTGTCGCAAAACCTATCAGTTTTAATGTAAATTTTGAGTTTTCATTTGTGGATTTCATGTGGCTTATTAAAGATACTGCTTGAAAATGTCGTGCTAGTTAAAAAGTAGCCAGATGTTATCCAAGGTAACATGGCTCTCCTTTTATCACATAATATCTCTTATTATCCAAAGAGAAAAAATATTAGCTTTAAAAAGGTAAAATAAAGAGTCTAGGTTTTAGCCCTCTAAAGTTACTATAATACTAGTAGGAAACAAAAGCCTCCCAAAAATCTCCTTGATTGGTTCAATTGGCAACGGGGCATGGGCATGTGAACTGACAAAGCAATGACCTAAAAAAGCCCCACAACCATGTGGCACATGTCTCATTGGCTGAACGTGCCTGTTTTTTGGCTGTATTCTAAACCCCAACAAAAAAGAAAAGGATTTGGATTATCTCCTGTACAGTATTCAACAGGAGTGATCCTGTTAAATAAATACCGTTGATTTGTTTAATCAATGGTCCTAAAATATGTAAGGTAAGAAAAACTAAAAAAATTAAATAAGTTAAAAATAAATTTTCACCAATGATTTTGAAAATCATGGCCACGATTCAACCAACAGGACATAACTTTAAACTAAAAAGCTTAATTATGACAACATTCAAAGACCCCCAAAACCTAAAAACTAAAAAGAAAACAAATATAGAAAAATCACACCTACATCACATTTGTCCCCTTCCCCTTAACAAAGGTACATTCCGTACTTGCCCGTAACACCTCACCTTCCATTATGTTCTTATTATAAAAATTGGTAAAAAAGCAAGTAACATGATAGTGAACCACAGCCGTCTCTACTTGCACCCCTTGGTGCTGGTTATAATAATGCTCCTATTAGCTTTTGAAAGATGACTAGGAATCGGGACCGTTCAACACACGTCATCTAGTGTCGTTTTATGAAATCTCAGCCTTTGAATTGGTACCATTATTTGGCATTTCTCTTGGTTAATTGGTTTTTTTCAGTTCCATCTGAAGCTCTCTTCTTAAAAAAAATTAAAAAAATTAAAAACCACTTCACAAAACAACTTTCTAAATATACCTTAATTTTCCGATTAATTCAGATTTGACTCGAGTCACAGACCTAATTATAGCACCCAATGAGAAATTTTTACGTATACAAGGACTCAGAACCTAAGAGTTTGCTTGAGCAAAATTTAATCATTTACCACTTGAACCAGTCCCACATTGATTATTGATTAATTGATTAACTCATAAAAAATAAAACTCACTTGCCATTTTATCATGGGAAAGATATCTTCTTCCATTGAAAGTAAAAAGAAAAGAGAAACACTATGCCTATCTTTGCACTGTCATGGGATTATTATTATTTTAGAAAGCATACAAAAGCTGTGGCTTTTTCTCCTCGAATTGACCTTTCAGATTATTACTTTTCTAGTCAGGCCCTCGTGGATATGCGCAAGTGGGAGTGGAATACATGTCTTCTTATCTCATCTCCATCTTTATTAATTTTTTGGGTCGTATCTTTATGAATTTCTTTGTTCTTTTGTCTTGTTCCTTCTTTTTTTTCCCCTTGAAAGCTGATATTTACTACCACTTCCGTGACAAGTCATAAAGGATTAAACTTTTGGAATTTCTTCTCCCTTTCCCTTTGTGGAGTACTATATTTCTTGTCCACGGTTACTGTTACTTTAGACCACCCTCACTATATTATAGTAACGGATTGGAAATTAATTAATACATACATACATGTATTACATTTGAAAAATAAATGATGATGTTTGTACATAAAGTTATGGTACTAAAATGCTAGTATTATTCTCCTCATTTGATACTTAAGACTGGATGCTCGATCCTTTTTTTTTTAATCCTTCAAAGATCATTTTAAAGCAAATTTTTAAAGCTTGGCACACACGGTAAGGAATGTAGTCCCCGACATGTCAATGGTCTTAATTTATTTATCCTCTGATTAACCCGTGACCGATGTTGACATATATTGTGGTCAATCTCAAACATGTGAAATCCAGTCTGCTACAATACAACATAAACAAATTTAAAGATATATGTTTTTGATTGAATTGTCAGAAAATAAATGACGCTGTAACAAATGTGCATGCCTTGATATCTGTAAATATCCTCCCCAAAAAATGAATAATCGCATGATGTGACAATTTTCCAAGTGAGATCAAGAAGATATATAGCACACCATGGCTCATGTGTGTGTGGACGAGAACTGTTGTACGGATGAGCTTAATAAATAGAGGAGCCCATATCTGATTTTCGATGCACACAAAGAACCGCCAACTAAATTTTTGTGGACCAAGGCAAAACACAATCCTGTTCCAAATCTGTTTTCATGTAGTTTAATGGCAGGCAGGGGAGGGAGGGATAATACCTCAAAAATCCTCCTTCACCCAAATGCAAAAAAATTGAAACCTAACTAATGAGCACTCACTTGTCAATACATCTAACCAAGATTTTGACATTTAAATGGTAGAAACAAAAGTTCATGTTTTAATGTTTAATAGTGGATAAAAAAGATAGGTAAGTTATATTGCCTTGGTCACTTTCCAGAGAATGAAGAGAAGTATAAAATAAATTAGGGATGGATGAGCTGTAATGTTATTATTGGGATTTCAAGGCAACACCCGGCAAGAAATGGCACAGACCAAACATGGCCGCGTAGCCTGACCCCTCTATTTATTCGTCCTTTTTTTCTTTCCAGGGAAATCGACATTAATGCTACCCAATAGGAGCACATGTAGTGCTTCGCATCTTATATCTAAGAACTTATTATAGAACATGGTTCATAATTCTACAGGCACCGCTGTGGAGGAAAAAAAAAAAGAACAAATTTTTACAAACTTTGGGGTAGTCCATAAAATATAAATGCCAATCTCTGCTGGGAATTAATCCGGCTATAGATTTTGAGAAATATATATGGATAATTCGAGTAAAAGACTTGGTGTAGTACTTGGTTGGCCTTCAATGTCAGAAGTAAACTTTAAGACTCTCCAGTTTTACTGTTCACTCCACTACTCGTTAACAACTCATTGACACAAAGGAAAAGGGGGATGCAACTGGTTAAGGATAGAATTATAAAGTAATAACCTTTTTGCAATGGCTACTAAAAAGCAAAAGCCTAATCGTCAGTGTCAGTGGGCTGTCTTTTAAGCTTTAGGGTGGATTATCTTTATAGTGTGGAAAAGAGGATTTTGGTATGAAATAAAAGACTAGTGTATGATGAAAATTCCTAAGGTCGAATTCGGATTAGTGGTGACAAAATTTCGAATGTAGGATAGGAAACAAAAAAAAACTTTCATTCTGTCATTTTTTTGTTTTAAATCTGTAGACTAGCATTTTTTTTAATCATCGCTTGTTTCAGCAATTACAAGTTACAACTACCAAGCTCTCGGTTGATACATTTGCAAAACAACAAGAAATCAAGAATAGCAATGTTCACTTTTAAAAAAAGAGAGAATAGAATGTGACAGCAAATACTGTATATTGCTGGTGCAGATCCAACAGAAAGACAAGACAGCCCGCATCTACGTGTAAACCATGTCATTTTCCGAGGATGAATGATTTCCAAATTGTTGCTGATCAGGAGAAGCATGCAAAGACAATCATATAAGTTGTGAAAATCGTGGCAAAGCACACAATCTTGTCACAATTATTTCTGATTAGTTCATGGTTCAACTATAGCCTGGATTCGATACCAAAGTATGTTGTGACCTGTGAGGCTGCTTTCATTTGATTTTAGTTACGTACAATATGTTGTTTGATAGGCTGGCATATTATTATTCCCTCTTCTAACTGCGGGTACTGTAAAAGAGTTTTTGGACATATTTTGCTTTCAGTGTTGTCTCTTCTACAGAGATAAAGAAGACTGACAGGAATCAACGGATATGAAAACTCAGGAGGAAGCCGGCTTGTCTTGGATGAAATTTGTTTTTGCAGTAGCTAGTTCTGTTGGCATTTCCATTCATATTTATTTTTTCTCCCATTCTGGGATGTATTTCGCATTCTTCCACGGATTTTTTAACAACCCATTAGCAGTTTTAGCCCACTAGAATTTGTATTATTCATGTTTATAGGAATGATGCTCTACTAAATCATGCCCAGCACCATCTGCCAAAAATTCAAACTGCCACAACTTCAAAGAATCAAAATATAACATCCAAGTCCAAGCTAGCTAGACCTTAATTTGTTTCTATGCACTTTCTTGCTTATATCTGGTTCTGTACTCACCAAACAACCAAAGTGCAAAAAACAAAGAAGATGTGTCAAGTGCAAACACGTGTAGAAAAGCAAGAAGTTGCAGAAACTATAAATTGACTAATGACTAGCTAGGAATAGAAAGCTACTTTTGACATCAGACTACGTGTCTAGTAGTGCAAAGTAATATGTTTCCACGCCAGCGTTCCAGCGGGACATATGTTCTTACTCCAAGCACACTATAACACAAGAGGCTTGGGGACAAAATATGCTTGCTCATTCTTTGGGTATTATAATTAGCATTTATTTGGTTAATGATAGTTTCAGAACATGTTTTTTTAGTTAATAACATCCTAGCAAAACTACAAATAGTAAAACTTTAGGTTTCTTTCTTGTTAGCTTATGGTTTTTCTAATGTCTTTTATTGGCTTTTGTGGGAAATTAGTTTAGTTGTCCAGGTCTGGTCCAGCAGATAAGGATTAGGCATTAATCACAATTCGAAATTGAAGCCACAGAGACACTAGTCCTGAGTCCGGCCTGAATACTTGCATACCAGTGTACCACCAACACGTACAAGCCAAAAAGAAACTTAAATTTTAGCAAGTTTTGAGATTTTATAGCTCAAACAAAGAGAAGCTAGATCCAAAAGTAAACAACAATTAGATCTACTATAATTTGATACAACAAAAGGAAGAATATAAGAAGTGCCTTGTCATAGCTTCATTTAACCGATCGCATAACCTAATGCAAACTAGAAGTCACTGGCAAAAATTATTCCCACAACAAGTCATCAAAATTTTTTTTCTTATCATAAACATTTTGATTTGAATTTATTGGCCATAGTTATTAAAGAAATCCAAAGACAGTAGACAAAGCTTACAACATCTATGGTGTGCCATCTAAAGACTGTTTATGATAATTAACCAACAATTTTAATCCATCCAAAAAGTTTGATGATAGAAGATACAAAGCAGTACCGGGAGCCAAGAGTTTGCATACCAAGAATGAGCAAACTAACTCACTTTGTTGCACATGGCATGTTCACAATTATGACCTATACCTGCCACAAGGTCCTCAAAGATGACCTAATCTAACTCTAACAACTCCATTACCGAAGCATATATTCCTTATCAAGCGGTCAAGCCTAACATTAGGCCCTTGGTAGCTGGGATCCAGAAGAGGGTTATGATATCGCATGGCCTAACAAAGCATGAACAATTGAGCCCAGTTAGGCGTTGTTTCCTATTTGTAATTGGGGACCATAAATCCGTCAGTGCCAGGACCTAAAGGGAAACACAGTAGAAGATATATTACTTTGGATTCGACTTCAGTTTAAACAAGATTAGGATATACTTCAAAAGCACACCCTAATATGGCCCTCTGTCCGGGCCTAAACAAAAAGAAAGAGGAAACTTTGCCCAAATAGCAAACATGGGGTTCAATACATTTTACCCCCTGATCTTTCGGTCAAATTTCAATAACCCCCTGAAAAAAAAAAAACCGGAATTTGACCCCCTGAATTTTATTTTTCTCGGGTATAACTCTATTGGTTGGACCGATTCCGTTTCTGTTAAGTGATCTGATGGGAATGGGGATTAGTGACACGTGGCAATATTTTGGACCATCCGATAATTTTTCTATTTATATTTTTAATAAAAATAAAAACAGAATATTTATAATAAAAACCCAAAAAATCAGTAAATTGAAAAATCAAAAAAGGAACCTCACCTCCGGTTGCTCCCAACCATCACGAGTCTTTTTTCTTCTTCTTTTTCTTTTTTTTCCTTCTTCTCCTACTTTTCTTCTCTCTTTTCTCTATTTCTCCATGCTTTTCTACTCACACACGAACACATGCTCCACCCATGCCTCTACTTCTTCTCTGCAATATTAATTTATCTTCTAATTTTTTTGCATCTCATCAGAATATCTCGCCACTTAGTGCCATAAGTGTAGAAAAACAATGAATTACTTTGATTGCAACGGTGTTTAGGGAGGCGGAGGCAGACACAGTGGGGGAAGGAGGGAGGCGGCAGGGGGAAGGAAGTCTTCGTGTTGCAGAAGCTCGACGCCAGCGATGGAGTTTCCAAGATCGGTGGTGGCTGCGTTTTTTTGCCACTTGATTGGGAGGTTTTCTTGGGCATTTGTGATTGTGGTGTCAGCTATGTTGGAGAAGGAGATCGGGGACGGGGAGGGGGAGTTGAGACTTTTGTGTGGCTATGGCGCTTGCTGGGGTTGGTTGTTAATTTGTTGTTGAAGAAGAGGCAAAGGCAGGCGTTGAAATTTTGGGTGGGGAGGCAAACTTTGGTGATGCCAACATTGTTTCCCCCTCCATAGATCTTTGCATTAAACAACAACGTTTCTTTTGCAGAAAATATCAAATTCTCAAACACACAATCTTATTCTTATTCTTATCTATCTTCTCCTCCCCGTCAATTGCCATAAAACCAAAATAATAATAATAATAAAAAAATCTCTCACACATCTATACGATTTGGTTACAAGTAGAAGAGGAAATTCAAGATGGAAATCTAATCTGCTCCCCCCTTCTCTCTTTTAATAATAAAGTAGTAAAGAAAAAAAAGTAGAAGAAGAAATCAGGTGGTAGAAGAGGAAATTCAAGATGGAAATCTAATCTGCTCCCCCCTTCTCTCTTTTAATAATAAAGTAGTAAAGAAAAAAAAGTAGAAGAAGAAATCAGGTGGTGATGGATTAGCTTTTTAGTTACAGGTTTGGACGAAGAGGGCAGTGTTGTTATCGTTGTGGGGATTGAATCCGGTGGTGATGGATTAGCTTTTCAGTTGCTTGTTGTTTTAGTTAATGAGGATGAGATAGAGAATTTTTTTGGAATCTTTCTTTTACAAGGGCAACATTCAAGGAAGGAGAAAATAATGGAGATGGGAACAGAGGGCTGTGTGGATGCGGGCTACTGGAGAGGGAGGAGGGAGAGAGAGTTGTGGATTATTTTTTTCTTTCTTTAAAAATCTTTTTTTCTGCTTAAAATATAAAATGACCAAAAGAATAAAAATTTATCTAACGGTTAATATCTTACCACGTGTCAACCATCAATGCTTTCCGTTAAATCAACCAACGGAAGCTTAAAAAACCCTAACGGAAATTGAAAAAAGGAATCAAAATGCGAAATAAGAAAGTACAAGGGGTCAAATTTCGGGTTTTTTTCTTCAGGGGGTTATTTAAGTTTGACCGAAAGATCAGGAGGGTAAAATGTATTAAACCCAGCAAACATGCACCAATTTGCACCAATTTGGGTGTCGACCTGAACAAGGCCCTTTCTGGTCCACGACAATGAGGTTCAAAGCATCCCTTCGTGTTTATCCGGAACAGGAATTTTCACCTGGACTATTACATTCACTTGTGTAGCTTTTTCCGCACCGAAACTCTGTTAGAGTCTTACATGATACGGATATCTTCTTTAGCTAAAAGAAATTTTTAAGAATTACTTCAAGCCTTATGCCACATAGACCCACGATTCCATTTCCCCGTATTTGCAACTTAATGGCCTGCCTCTGAAAAGTTCGAATGCTGAACAAAGCAGAAGATCTTACCAATATAGGAGAGCTAGACATTATAAGAGTGTCAATCAAAAAAAAATTATAAGAGTGAAATGTTCAATGCATGCACACGTCTACTACAAAGAAGAAAAATGTAATACTACAGAGAAGAAAAATGTAATGGTGGTCGCCTCCATGACTGGCGTTCCACATAAAAATCAAAGGACAAACAGTACTGCAACTTTCTTTCCACTGTCAAGTTCAAATTGATAAATCTACATATTCTTTTTCTCAATGTCACAGCAAAAAATGAATTTGTTTGCTATTTGTCCAACGAACAAGTACAGTCAGTTCTGAGTGTCGCATCCAAAGGAAAAAAAAGAAGAGAGGCTAACATAATAAAAAAATCACTGGATTTCAAGTGGACTGTCTCTACCTGTTTCCTTCAGTTAGATCGGAGCCTAGCTCCACATATCCTCCCTACCACGCGAAGCCATTAAAATGCTAGATACAGCAACCCGCAAGCCTCATCAACCCATCTAAACTTCCTAGGATTCACAATCTACAATAGCTGGGCACATACTATTTACATCCAATTTTGACACTGGGACGTTCATTGAGCTATGGAGTCCAGTTTGTCCCAAGAGAATAACAGTTATGAAACTCCTCCGAGAACTCTTCTGAGCTCAGATTTCTGCTCGGCTGAAAGCCTTGATGGATATCTCACGTCAATATTGATTCTCAAATTACCTCTCTTTCCAGGTTCTCTTGAAATTGGCATGCCTTCATTTGGGACAACCACCTCAGCACCAGGTTTGACAATATCTGTAAGTGGAATCACAAGAGTCCTTCCATCCAGGGAAATTAGGTCAATGTTCTTACCTGTGAGGGCTTCCAGCAATGTTATCTCTTGGTTGACCACCAGATCATTGCCATCCCTCTGATATACAGCATGTGGTTTTTCATCCAACACAAAAACGAGATCCGCAGGAATAAGACCAGGCTCTTCGTTGCCCTTCTCAGGGAATGTGATCTTTGTCCCCTTCTTCCAACCAGGTTTTATTTCTATGGTCAGGATCTCCTCAAGTGTCTGGACCTTGCTGCAAAGGATATTCATGTGTCAACTCAATTTCAATAACAAAGGCAGAGTCCTTCAAATCTATGATAACTGGACCAAAGGAATAAGCATTGGCATGTAAGGGAAGTTCTCACTTTCTTCATATTCAAGAAGCTAGAAGCATTTTTTATCATCTACCTACAATACTTTTGACTGAACTAGGAAATGTTAAACTGCCCTAAAAAATAGCGAGTGCTGCAGTATAAACCAGGGAAGAGGGGAAATAGCTGAGCCAATAAACCAAGAAATGCATCATTCTAAGTTAACTACTACTTTTATACTGTAGATTAGGCGTCCCAGTGGCTAGACTGGCCCAGCTCAAAACCCAGCAGGAGCATGCTCCAAGTTGCCATACACTAATGTTATATCCCTCCTTCAAGCATGCCCAGCATGACTACCCATTTGCTTTCTAGTTACTTTGTTGAGTCAGCAAGAAATTAGGTGTACAGCTTACGCATTTCCAAAAACAAAATCAGTAACAGTATTCAAAGTGAGAAAGGATAAGTGAAATAAGCAGTGGACCAGAATCTGAATTCCCAAGTCAATGAGCTATTTC
Source organism: Turnera subulata (assembly GCA_028386065.3). Taxonomy (NCBI): domain Eukaryota; kingdom Viridiplantae; phylum Streptophyta; class Magnoliopsida; order Malpighiales; family Passifloraceae; genus Turnera; species Turnera subulata. Next base: position 8,847 of record JAKUCV010005014.1, on the reverse strand, counting down.
TAGTAACGCTGATAGTTATAGAATACTTGCAATATCTACATCTACGGTAAGCTTTTCATGATAGTATGCCTTAACTGCTACACAACAAGTCTGAAGAATATTCTCGCTGGAAAGAAAAGTTCCACATATCAATAGGAGATCAATTCCAGCAAAATATTTTTGTAGGTTATACATATCAAGTAAATGGGGAAGATCACCATTTCAACCCCGTTCTAAATTCTAACCTAACAACTCTTTTTTTTTTTTTCCAACCTGACCAATTCCAAAAGGACTACGCTTTATCCTAGCAAGTAGGAACCTACCAAATTGGGAAAGTTATCTTCTTTATACCCCAAAAACATTCAAACTGTTAATAAAACACGCTTGCCAGACCTCAATAGTTTCAGATATATAACAATGAAGAAGCAATAAACACAATAACTAGATTGATCAAATCAGCCCAGCATCACATACCTGTTAGTAAGAAATCATGAATATCGACAGAAATGAATGAACATTCATACTTTTAACCATTAAAATAACAGCAAAAAGCAGAAAATAAACACATACCCAGAAGCATCAAAAACATCCCGCGAAATCCGCATCTTCTTTTTCGCACCCTTATACAGCTCCTCCAAGCTACAATGCAATACACTCTCAATGGGTGGCGCCTTCCTCATCTCCCCGCCATCATTCCCGTGAGACCCATTATTCCTGTAACGCGGCCTGCTACTCCCGCCACCTCCGGCGCCGCCGTTCTCGAATCCAAACATCTCCTCGTAAATGTCCTCGGCGTCCCTGGGCTTGAACCGGAACGAGGTGTTGGGCTGCTGCCGATGGTAATAATGTTGCCTGTTGCCATGGGCACGGTAAGCGGAGGAGGAGGAGGATGAGGAGGAGGCAGAAGTCGGGGGAGGAGGGAACTGGCCGGACTTGAGGGCCTCTTCGCCGTAGAGGTCATAGATCCGGCGCTTCTGGGGGTCGCTGAGGACGTCGTACGCCTCGGAGATTTGCTTGAATTTCGCCTCCGCGTCGGGGCGCTTGGTGGTGGGATTCTTGTCCGGGTGCCAAATCATCGCGAGGCGCTTGTAGGATCTTTTCAGGTCATCGTCGCTCGCGTTCCGGTTCACCTTGAGAATATTGTAGTAATCCACGCCCATCCTTCCTTTCTGGTTTCTTCTCTCTTTCCTTTTTGTATTCCGGTGACGGTAGTATCAAGTTTTTGTTGGTCGGCGTCGCCGGAGCGTGGAGGTGGGGGGCGGAGAAATGGGAATTATGGTGGCGGGTGAGTGGCGGATCCAACGGTTATGGAGTGAAAGACGTGGGGCGGCGTGGAAAGAGGGAAAGAATGTCGGGTCCTCTCCCTCCCTCCTGTCCTTTCTTCTGTTTTAAGTTTTGCGGTTGGGCTTTTGGGCTTAAGAGATGGATCATAAGAGGATTTACCCAACCTAGCCCACGAAACGTATTGTACCTTTGACCCACTTAGTTTTGGGCTCGTACCCCAATTGACTGTGCTTCGGTATTAGAAGGATTCCTGATACAAACAGATTTTGTCTTATCAACGATTTTAGTAACAGAATATTCCTTCCGCTCCAAGTGTCAGTACTGAAACTTTGCCTTCACGGCAAAGTGTCAAACGGTATAAGTACACGCATTAGGTGTAAGAGTCTCAATAGTTCCTTTGTTTTTTACAGTAGGAGAAATACTATGCCCGTGACGAGGTTTTGCTGCCCTGAATTTCTATTTTCTTTTCGTTCCAAGAAATTCAAGCGTTTCCGAACGGGGCAGCCAGGTTAGTGTGAACCATGGAGGAGGAGGAGAATTCTAGTAAAGTTCAAGGAAGGGAAGATGGATATCGGCAGGAGGCGTTGGTCGGGATGCTTGAAGACGTGTACCGGGCCTGGCAATCTTTCCGGCGAGAGGAATTGGTCGAAGCCAAAATGCAGTTGACGGGAGCCGGCCACCGTGAATATAAAGATGGCTTCGATTCTGATAACTCCTCTCGTGATATCGGAACTGCAAAGGAAAAGGGGAGAAAGCTAGGGATGGAAACGGAGAAAGAACAGGAGATGGTCATCACCGGCATGGGTGGAGGAGAAGTGGAGGCAGAGTACGTCACGGCGAAGACTTGCGTGTGGTGGGATATAGAGAATTGCGCGGTTCCAAGAGGATGCAACGCCAACGTCATCTCCAAGAACATAAGCTCTGCCTTGGCCGACAGCAACTACAGGGGACCCGTCTCCATATATGCTTATGGCGACACCCACCGGATTCCGTCGGCTATCCAGAATGCTCTTTCCAGCACCGGCGTCTCACTTTATCACGTCCCTGGAGGTACGCACCCAATTAGCTATCAATTTGTTCCAATGATTTGTACTTTGTTGTTTGTTCTTGGTTGATAATCGATCGACCTAAACTGGGTTTTATCAAGATTGGCTTAATTAGTGTTCAGTGTGGCCAATCTTGTTTGTTAGTGTTCCTATTAATGGAAGTAAGGAGAAGAATTAGCGGGGTAGAGGAATTGGCCAACTCATCAGGATCATGATTAGCCTCATGACCTGAAGACTGCAGGTTCGAATCCTGCCCCCGCGGCCTAATAATTCATGAGATGCTTTGCGTGCTTGCCTGTTTGGTGGGCGTTACTGGCTGATTAATCATTAGTCCAGTTTATTTTGCCTTGGAGAGCAGAAACTGGATGACTTGTTAAGCTGTAAATTTATTTCTGAATCAATCGAATTCCTATTTTAATCATATATTCGTTTAGTTAATTCTGTACGAAATTGACAACTTAACACTTTAGTTTTCGATATTCAGTGTCTCAACTTGTATGTCTGCAATCAGGTGTTAAAGATGGTAGTGACAAGAAGATTCTGGTGAGGATGTTGTTGTGGGCAGTGGAAAATCCTCCGCCTGCGAATGTTATGTTGATCTCTGGTGACCGCGACTTCGCTGATGCTCTCCATCAGTTGCGCATGAGGAGATACAATATCCTTTTAGGCCAGCCCCAGAGAGGTTCTGCTCCCCTTGTTGCAGCCGCAAAAACTGCCTGGCTTTGGACCACTCTTGTGGCTGGAGGGCCGCCTTTGGCTGGTGGTGAAGCAGAACAATTAGCCAGCAACGGCCATTCATCCAATTCGGATAATGAACAGAGCCAAGCATCTGATGCAAAGTCTTCTTCTTCCATGAGTGAAGGTAATGACACTAAACACAATTAAGGCTACCTAGACATAGTTGACCCACACTCATGAATTAAAAACAGTTGCAGAGCCTGTTCTATATTGCTCCTAATGTTTACAATGACTTTGGTGATAGGAGGTAAAAAACAAAAACTTGCTGATGACTGCCGTACATCAACATCATCGGAATCATTCGCAAATGCCCTTGACTTCGGTGACTACTGGACCATTTTTGAAACATCCAGCAGCTTTGAGTATCCTTTAAGTAGTCAGGGTGGAGATTATATGCATGCTTCTGAGAAGAAAAAAGCTTCCAACTCTGTAAGCTTATATGAAATGGGAGACGAATATGTGATGCAAAACACCCCCACAGGTACCGATGAAACTATAAAAGATATGTGCTCCGACGTTCCAGAGTACTCGCCGTCTTCTGCCCCAAGAAAACCATCAATAGGAACTAGCAGTGAAAGCAACTGGCGGCAGGGGACTTCTAGGCCCTGCTCTTGCCACAACTATACAGAGGATTTTGACTATGCCCGTGCTATTGTGATCATGTTATTCGCTGTAGGAGTGGCACTGATATTAGCAGCATTGGGCGCCCTCAACTATTGAATAGTGCTCATTGAAGAAAGTATACATGGCCGGTTGAATTCTTGTTCTTGTTCTTGAATGCCCGGCAGTTTGGTACGGCCTTCATAGAGAGCAAAGTTGTTGATGAAATAAATTGGTCACTATCCAAGACCCTTTTGAGTTTTTTTCCTGTTTCTGCCCAAAACTTGAAGTATGAAGGCCTAAGTCCCCAATTTAACCCTTTTTCCCTCTATTGTAGGCAGCTGCTGCTGTGAAAGTAGGTCACTGTCTTGGCAAAATTGGCGTTGCTTTCTTCTTGTAAGCCAATTTGTCACACTGAAGAAAGTCCCTTTTACTAGTCGTATGTCACTTAGAACCAGTCCAGCAGTTGATTGTGTAAAGATTCAATTTAGATTTCCTGAAACCTTTCTTTCTGTCTTTAGAACCAGTCCAGCAGTTGATTGTGTAAAGATTCAATTTAGATTTCCTGAAACCTTTCTTTCTGTCTTTTCTTTTTCTTCTTTTTCTCCTTACTGAGTAGGTCTGGCAAAGAAACAATTGATGGTTCTGTTTTCAAATTTGAAGTAGCAGATCATATTTGTGTTCATCTGGATAAAAAATGAAAGTGCAGTTACTCTTGTTTCCAAATTTCTATTCCAAGTGAAAGATTTGTGATGCAGTTTCAACATTACTTGAGGACAATGTCCAAAACGCGCCTCGGCTTTTGCATGCCTCATATATAGTAACACTCTAATGGGTTTCACTCTTTGTTTTATCCAACGTCTAGTTTTGGGCTTAGGCCTGGTTCAAGATCACACACTTGAGTACCACTACCACCAAACCATAAAAAACGAAAAAGAAGAAAAAGGCGCTAAAGACAGTACTGCTTCATCTTTTAGAAGTGACCAGCAACACCATTTTTATAATAATACAGAAGGTACAAAGACTTCCTGTTGCAACCACCAAAAGTCCACACCACGATCATCAACACACTCGGTTCATTTACCAGATTCGATCTTCATCGGGACACACCTCGCAGCATGGACGAAGAAGGAGGAGGAGGAGGAGGAGGAGGAGGAGAGGCACCGTACGTGACGGCTAAAACTTGTGTCTGGTGGGACATAGAGAACTGCGCCGTACCAAAAAGCTGTGACCCTAATGTCATTGCCAAGAACATAAGCTCAGCCCTCGCCAACCAAAACTTCCGTGGACCCGTCTCCGTTTCTGCTTATGGTGACACTCATCGCATTCCGGCCACTGTCCAGCACGCTCTGTCCAGTACCGGTGTCTCTCTCCATCACGTCCCCGCAGGTATAAATGCAACCCATGTTTTGATCTGTTCATGTCATCTAATCATATTCTTGTAGCTTTAGTTTTCGTACTTAAACCAACTGGTTAATAATGGACTTGTGGGTCTTGTTTCTTGGCTGCAACTCTGTAATGGGTTGTTGTTAATTGAATGCCTACTAGATCATGCATCTGCTTTTTGGCTACTTGATACTTTGAAAGAATGAAGTTAGTTTCTTGTGTGTGTGATATTAAAATTCATTGGGATCAGGTGTTAAAGATAATAGTGACAAGAAGATTCTTGTGAGGATGATGTTGTGGGCGTTGGAGAATCCTCCTCCTGCTAATTACTTGCTGATCTCCGGCGATCGAGATTTTGCTGACGCTCTCCATCAGTTGCGGATGAGGAGATACAATATCCTTCTAGCTCAGCCTCAGAAAGCTTCTACACCCCTTGTCGCAGCTGCAAACACTGTGTGGCTTTGGACTACTCTTGTGGCTGGAGGGCCGCCACTGATTGGTGGTGAATCAGAATTGGTTGCTGGTAATGGAGATTCATCTATTTTGGATAGTCAAGAGATTCCAGCATCTGATGATGCTATTAAGACGCAGCAACCAGTGAATTCTAGTGCTGATCACCACTTGGGAACTGGAAAGTCGAAAAAGGGTAATGGTAGTAAACCCAGAAGTAAGGCTACCCACAGAAACTTGACTCAAGCTGATGAATCTAAAACATTAGCAATGCCTGTTATGACTAATCCTGAAGTTGGAGAGCCTTCAGTACTAGGAAGTGAGAAACTTGCTAATGACTGCAATAAACCCGCCACTGAAGGTTTGCAGGTTCCATTTCCTGATGCTATTCATCTGAAGCCACCAATGGACTTCAAGTCTGAGAATTCTCATTTGGGAAGTCAGAAATCCCCTTCTACATCAACTGGTAATGGTACTCTTACTAAACGGAAAGTGAAGCCCTCAAAGAAAGCCTTGAATCAAACCACTGGATCAAAAACATCCAATTTATCTGTTTGCACCCAAGAAGATCAGTACAATCACCACGTACATGCTTCTGCTGGTTACACCCAGGAACCATTTGCAACTGACCTGGATTTTGATGATTACTGCAACATCTTTGACACCAGCAGCTTTCAGTTTCAGGATCTTTCAACTTATCAATCAAAGGATAGAGATGCTAAACATGGTTTGGAGAAAAAGGCTTTCGATCCCGTAAGTTCAAATGACTTACAAGATGAGTATCGGATGCACAACATGACATCGGCTTCCCATGAGACTCTGAAAAGTAGGTCCTCTCATTTTCCAGAATATTCTCCCTCATCTACTTCGGGAAAATTGGGAACAGGAACCAGCAGTGCTCCTGAAAGTATTGGTGGGGGGACTTCAAGGCCTTTTTCTTGCGCTTGCAATAAACATTCCCAAGATATTGACCCAGCCCTTGATGCTGTGATATCTTTAAAAGGAAAATTAGCAACAGGGCTTAGGAATGCTGCTGATAATATCAGGAGAGGGACTTCAAGGCCTTGTTCCTGCCACCGCAATCAACATCAACAAGCTCAAGATGTTGGCCAAGCAATTGCTATTGTGATTATCTTATTCATCGTAGCATTTGCGCTTATACATTCGCAGTATTGAACACCCTCAAACATTGAAGATAATGCAAACTGGAGAATGGGGGTTGAATTTGAATTCACGATTTCCAAGCTTCCAAGTGCCAAAATAATGAAAAGCCTTGCAGATGTTGGGAAGTAGAAGCTGGTTCGATTTGGCTGGTCCAAATTTCTCTTTCCAGAAGTATAGTTCCCGGATCTACATGTAAACATCCTGTATTGTTTTCACGTGTGAAGTAGCCACAGTTGTAAGTGTATGTAAGACATCTTAGGATTATTAGTTTTGGCTTGTTATTAGCTAATCCTCACACTGAGGAAGCCTTTGTTGCTCGTTTGCTAGGTCTGTCTGCAAGAGACTATAACTATTGTTGCAGTTGCTTTTTCTGAATCCCTGCCAGGTTTCCTTGAGTTGTTCTATGGTTTTTTTCTTCTTCCTCTTGCTGCTCTTTATTCCTTTATGGAGTAGGTCAAAAGCTCTGAGGATGAAGCAGAGAAGCAATGGTGATAGTTGTTTTATATATATAATAAGAGAATGGTGATAGTTGTTAACCAAATCCCACCCACAGCGAAGAAAAGTAGGACGATCCAATGCATTTAAACGAGAGCGGTAGAGCATGCTTATGTTTGTTTGGTCGATCCAGGACTGACAACGAAACGAGAGTTGATTTTTTGGCTGATTAAAAGTTTGCAGAAGTGGGAAATTGGGTTCTTCAAGAAATATTGTATATGCTAAAGAAAAACCAACCAGTTCTTCACTTGGCCTATATGTCAGGATCACGTTTAGAACCCGGAAGAAGCATTTATTGGCTAATAATTTGGACTTACAAAGGCGAGAGTAGGAGCAGGAGACTAACTTGCCCTTGAAGCTGATAACTCTTACCGAATATGCAATAGATTACTAATTTTCGTTGTCGTCATCAAGACGCTGGGGAATGTTGCGCATTTTTTACTTCTAGAACGGTTGAATAGTCGTTGGTCTTCCTTGCTACCTGACACCACTGATTTTGTGACAATTCAACGGCACTGAAATTCCAAAAGGCTAAAAGGAAAAACTGTAAGAATACTTTTTTTTATAGAATACAGCGGGATTAGTTGGTTGGATCCTTCCAAAGTTCATGTAGCTATCTGCAGCAAAGAGCAGTTTTGTTATCTGTCTCTCCCTCCCTCCCTTTGTTTTTTTGATGCAGGGGTGTTCAGAGACATTCCATTAGAACTGTGACACTTCATTAGCTGCTTTATGCACACGCAAATAATCAGAAACATTCAACTTCATATAATAATCTCTCATTTAAAAAAAAAAAAAAAGAATTTCATAGAATACTCTTGAATACTACATCTGAATCTTACAATCGCTTTCACAACAGAATTTACAATTGGAAGGAGGATACTTAGCAATTGTCCATAACGTCAGAAGTGGAACATTTTACATTGGCTCAAACAAAAAATAAGGGACAACTCCAATGCGACTCTGAACAAATTAGGAAAAAATACCCAAAAAGAAAAAAGAAGAGGGGGAAAACGACAATGACAGAACAAATATACAAAGTAGCATGTCTATTTTGAAAAGCTGCTATAAATGCCACCAGATGCCAAGCTGCAGATGGCAATCGTAAGCCGAAGAAGTAAAAAAAAAACACTCCTATGATTTGTGCTTCCTGCAGCCCAAATCCAATCAAATTAGTCCAACTCAGCCAGAAAATAATTTAGTATGGCTTCAGGTCTCCAATCTTGCTGAATCGCAATCCGGAATCCCCAAGTATGGATACATCAGCGATTGCATTCAGCGAGCACCAGGCAAAGGAAGAATATGAACCCTATGCTTGTTTAGAATTAGACAGCAATTGATTGACCAGTAAGCCCATCATGGAGATGCAATGAACCATCTTTCATCAGGTTAAGGCTCAAACTCTTGAACCTCTCCCTTGAATACTGCCGAGAAGCCTTTCTCCAATCAGTTCCAGTTTTCATCATAGCTACAAACTCATCATAACTGATGCATCCGTCCTGTAAATGAAAAAACAATCATTTTTTTATTCGTTGATTGTTCTAAACTTTCCCAAGTTGAATTTATCTGGAAGAATATCATAAAAATGACATAAAATTGAGCATCCCTGTATTAAATTGCAGAGAGCGTGATGGACCTTGAACTGAAGTTTATGAAGGATAACACTGGTGGAGCTCAAAATCCATACCTTGTCAGTGTCAACTTCTCG
>JAKUCV010005013.1:8680-45400 GCA_028386065.3 Turnera subulata | reverse complement strand
GTTAAACGGTAAAAACGGCTACTTTTGACTTGAATCCTTCAAAATGCTCACAAACTTAGGAATCTCTTTAAATTCATCTCCAAACTTGTCCAACTTATCTTCTTGCAACTCCCGATTGACCCAAGCTTGAGCATAACGTAACATGTGATTCTTTATCTTCTTCAACCGAGCCCTCGTGACTGGTCCTTGAGGCAAGCTATTGGCGCCATCACGATCTTGTGTTTCACTTGGAATTGGCTTGCTCGTATCATAATGATTTTATTTTTTACCACCGGGGGTGGTGGCCCAGTGGCAAGGCCTTCAACCTGCCATCTCTAAGACTCGGGTTCGAGTCCCGGCGCTTCCAGTCAAGCCCCATAGTGTGATGCGGCCGAATATGGCCTTCCACACGGTGGGGTGCTGGCCGTTGAGCCCGGTGATTCCCCGGTATTATGACGCGTAGCAGGTGAGGGTGTACGCTGGTGTCCCGGTTGGGCGGTCTCTCCTATGAGGAGGGTCTAATGCCAGGATGTAACCGGTATTGACCGGGGCCTGGACCGACGGGGCGATGATGACACCACTGATGCCTTTTTTTCCTTCGACAAAAAAAAAAAAATAATAATGATTTTATTTTTTTTTTGAACATTCATATAATGATTTTTGGTCGGCCAAAGTTTCAATCTCCTCCTCCTTCCTTCAATTGTGTTCATCAACTCCGTTTCACCTTCTTCTATAAGCTAGCCCGCCCTCCTTGACATATGCCAGTTAGACACCAAAACTAACCTGCAGTTATAAACATAACAACTCTCTTTTCTCTCCATTTCTCTCAATATTATTTGCATGTCAATGGAGGCAAACAAGCCTAATGAGGAACAAGAATTCATTTTCAAGTCCAAACTGCCCCCAATCTATGTCCCAACCCACCTCCCTTTGCACAAATACTGCTTCGAGAACATTTCCCAGTTCAAAGACAAGCCCTGCCTCATCAACGGCGCCACCGGCAATGTCTACTCCTACGCGGAAGTTGAACTCACGGCAACCAAATTCGCCGCCGGGCTTAACAAGATAGGCATAAAACAAGGCGAGGTTATCATGCTCTTGCTCCAAAACTCCCCGGAGTTCGCATTCGCGTTCCTCGGCGCGTCAATGATCGGCGTCATTACCACGACGGCAAACCCTTTTTACACTCCTGCGGAGATTGCCAAACAAGCAGCCGCGTCAAAGGCAAAGATGGTCATAACGCAAGCAGCTTTCGTCGAGAAAGTGAAGCCCTTCGCCGAAGGAAAAGATCCCCACCACGTCAAGATAATGACCATTGATGATGGTCCGGTGGCCGGTTGTTTGCACTTCTCGGAGTTATTAACCACCGCCGTCGACGAGAATGACGTCAACCCCGGCGGATTCAAGATTGACCCAGATGATGTGGTGGCGCTTCCTTACTCCTCCGGGACAACAGGGCTCCCTAAAGGTGTTATGTTGACACATAACTCCCTTGTCTCTACTGTGGCACAACTACACGACGGAGACAACCCTAATCTTTATTTCCACGATAAAGATGTGATTCTCTGCTTGCTGCCTATGTTTCACATATATGGACTTTCTATGATGATGGCTTGTATTAGAGTTGGGGCTGCGGTTTTGATTATGCAGAAATTTGAGATCACTCGATTGATGGAGTTGGTGGAGAAATATAAGGTGACAATTGCTCCATTTGCGCCTCCCATCCTCCTTGCAATTGCCAAGAATCCCGAGATAGACAGGTATGACCTGTCGTCGATTCGGATGGTTATCTGCGGTGCAGCTCCAATGGGGCAGGAACTAGAGGATGCTGTGAGAGCTAAGCTGCCAAATGCAGTTTTAGGGCAGGTAATTAATGTAATTTTTTTTAATTTCCTTGTTCGTCTATCATTGAAATTTGTGTTAAAAATATTAAGGGTGCAATTTGTTATTACCCTTCTATAAGTAACAACCCGTAGACATAGTTAGATGTGACTAGAAAACAAATGTGTGAAAAGTAATAGAAAATAAAACATAATTTTTAAATTTATATGGTGGCATTAGGTGAGTTCCATTCCAGTTGTCGATACATGATTGACTCCAGATAGTTTCAAAACTAGTTGAAAAGATAATACAGTACTCATTTTTCTAATGGTGGGACCACCAAAACTGTAGTGGAGTGTTTTAGTGGTCGAGCACAATTCCTTCTTTTTCTTTTTACTAGTTTTCGTGGCATAATATTATATTTTTTAAATCACGTTATTAGTTTTAATTTTGAAAAGAATTTTACATATAAAATTTAGGCAGACATATACGCATTATTTAGAATTAATTTATATAGTGAAATATGAATTTATAAAATCAATTATTTTTAATGATATTTTTTAATCTTTTGATATTGTAAATTAAATAATTTTAATTATTTAATTATATTATTAATGAAGGAGATTATTAATTTATATTATTGTTTCATTATTATTATTCTATGTGATTATTCTTTTTGGTAAATTTTATTTTTGTTTATGATTTTTGCTGACTTTTCAGCTGTACTTCTTCATAATTTTGGTAGTTGCTAAGAAAATATAATTAAATATAATATTTAGAATTAGTTTATACAGTACAATAGGAATTTATATATCGATTATTTTTAATAATATTTTTAATCCATTGATATTCTAAACTAAATAATTTTAATTATTAAATTATATTATAATGAAGGATATTATTAAATTATATTATTATTTTTCATTATTATTTTTTCCTTGTTCTTTTTGGTAGTTTACATTAACTATTAAACTGTACTTCAATTTTTTTCTTCATAGTTCTTTTTAATAATAAACTACAAACACATAGTCATGAATTTCTATGACAATTCTTTTATTATTTTTTTCATAGTCGTTGTTCTTGTTCTTAGTTTTCGTTGACTACTCGATTCTTCTTCTCCATAGTTCTTCTTACATGAACTCTTGTAATTATTCTTCTTGATGATTATTCTTTTGGGAAAACGTATTTTGTTCCTTGTTTTTGCTGACTTTTCGACTGTTCTTTTCGTAGTTCTATTATTTAAAATAATTATTTTTATTCGTAATTTTTGGTTATTGTTGAGAAAATATAAATAAATATTTATATATTAATCATCATCATTATAAGGATTTATGTATAATATACACAAAAAAATTTTCATAATCTAGACAAACAAATTATTTATAATTAGTTTTTGCATTAGGATAGGAATTTATAAATCGATTATTGTTAATGATATTTGGTAATTCTTTGATATTCTAAATTATATAATTTTTATTATTAAATTATATTATTAATGGAGGAGATTATTAAGTTATATTATAATTTTATATTATTATTCTTTTTCGTAATCATTATTCTTGTTCATAATTTTCGTTTTCAATTCAACTGTTATTCGATTTTTTTTTACCATAGTTCTCATTAAAAATAAATTACAAACACATCTGCCATGAGATCTTGTGACTATTTTTGTTAATTATTATACTTTTTGATAGACATTATTCAAGTTCATAGTTTTCGCTGAATCTTCAATTGTTATTCCTCATAGTTTTATTATTTTTCTTAATGATTGGTAGTAGTTGAAAATATAAATAAATATTTATATATTAGTCATTTTCTTTTATGGGGCCTATATATAATGTAGATATATTTTTTTCATAACATAGATAAACAAAATAGTTTAGAATTAGTTTTGCAATAGAATAAGAATTTATAAACTGATTATTATCAATCATATTTTTTAATTATTTGATATTCTAAATTATATAATTTTATTTATTAAATTTTATTACCAATTAAGGTCATTATTAAATTATATTATTATTTCCTATTATTTTTTTATAGTCGTTGCTTTTTTTACTATTGGACTATTCTTCACTTTTTTTTTTCTTCATCGTTTTTGTTGATAACTTATATATAATGTAGACCACGACGTTTTTACAAATAGACAAACCAATACGAATTGTTTAGAATTAGTTTTTGTATTAGAATTAAAATTTATAAATCAATTATTATTAATAATATTTGTTAATATGTACCCAAAAAATAATATTTGTTAATTCCTTGATATTTTAAATTTTATAATTTTTTTGTAGTTTTTTTTGTTGGTATTTTTCATTGACTATTCTAATTTCTTTTTGATTTTTTCTATAATTTCATATAGTTTCTTATTTGTTGTTGTATGTAATTTTTTATTACAAGTCATATAAATCTGTTCCAAGTTGGAGTTGTATTCTTTTTGTCGTTAAAGTAACCGATTATATATATTCTAATTATGTATTTAATAAAATAATTTTGGTTCTAATTATGTTAATACTCATGGAAAAAGAAAAAAAATGGTATTTTAATAGTTTCGCCTGTTTCGCTATTTTTCTATCTTCATGCTTTGTGTAATTTGTTTTATTATTTTTTTTATTACAAGTCATATAAATTTGTTCCAAGTTGGAGTTGTATTCCTTTTGTCGTTAAAATAACTGAGTGTATATATTTTAATTATGTATTTAATAAAATAATTCTAATTCTAATTATGTTAAAGCTCATAAAAAATGAAAAAAGGATATTTTAGTAATTTTGACTGTTTCACTGTTTTTCTGTCTTTGTGCTTTTATAGATAGTATAGATATAGATTTTGGGTTAATGAAGAAATGTTATTTTCTTTTAGCGCATTTTATTCAATTTAAACTATATGTAGTTTTTTAGCACTTAAATTAACGAAATAGGATGAAACAAAGTATTCAATTTGTACGTAGTTTTCTGACCATCCAATAATGAACCAGTTGGATATACTTGGATTGGATTAGAGTTAGACACATACATGTTTGTCTTGGATTGGAAATGAATTTCTTTTGTTTGTATTACTGCGTGGCTAACTAGGGTATTTGACATTTGTATGGAGGCAAGCAGGGGTATGGGATGACTGAGGCAGGGCCACTGGCTATGTGCTTGGCATTTGCGAAAGAGCCTTTTGGGGTAAAGTCAGGCGCTTGTGGTACCGTTTTGAGGAATTCTGAGATGAAGATCATCCATCTTGAAACAGGCAAGTCACAACCAAGAAACCATGCAGGTGAGATCTGCATTCGAGGAACCCAGATCATGAAAGGTACAACTTTCCTCCCCTCTTTTATTAATTTTCTAGTCCTTACCAAACAAATAAAAAATTCATATGAGGATTTGTTACGGGTGGGGCACTGTCCTAGCTAATCATCTTAAGACAAATGCTGGGATACTGCAAATGAAATAATCAGTGGTAGTAAATCAAGGACACGTAAGCATATATATTTGACAATATCCAATTTTGTAACCGTCCTATTCGACATTTAAATTAAGGAACCAATATCAATTGTCTTCATTCGACCAAAAACTTTAGTTGCCTTGGATTGTTGCATTGCACTCTCGTTGCTTAATTAATTACCAACACGTAACTCGATTATGACAACAAATCCATAACACCAACTCCAGATGGCCTCAGTACTCAGTAGTAGGTAGCTAGGATGGCAATTCGGTGATGTAGCAACCACCACGTCTACTAATTGTGCTTTTGATATATTTTACTAGGTAACACGAATGAATTTGTACAGGAGAGAAAAGAGCAACAGTGAATCGGGTTTGGAATTCCCTGGCTAAGGCTCTGTCCCTGTTTATATGCTTGTAGGGTATATACATATAGGTTATAAGCTTCTTTGGTGTCCTAGTGGTATTTGGGTCTTGCTCATGTGCAGTTTCTTCTAGTTAATGGTTGATAAGATGTAGGGGAGAGCAAACGGTCGGTTTGGTACCAACCGTGCCGATTTTCAGATCGGTAGTAGTGTACCGAATAGCCCTCGTACCGCATGTGCCGTGCCGAACTACTTGAAATACCAAACTGTACCGAATCGAAGTGTGCCGACCTCGGTACGGTCGGTATAGTGCCAAACCGATTTCCGATAGTAGGAATTACCCACAGGCAGAACACAAAATACAGATTCATCAATTTTTTAAAGGTCTAAAAAAAAGGCAAACACCCATCAATATAGCTACAATCTATAATCAAACCATAAATATAGTTATAATCCATTCCTAATCCATATCCATAAAAAAAATATAGTCATAATACATCCATTATCCATAAACAAAATATACCCATAATCAGTCCCATGAAGTTGAAACTACAAAAGTTAATCAATCCATGAAGTTCAAACTCCATACGCTAAGCATGCACAAAAGGCTAAAAACATATCCATAGCCAACCATGAAGTTCAAAAACTGCATACGCTAAGCATGCATAAAAGGCTAGCAACATATCCATTAATAAGTTCTTAAATACATTTTCTTCCCAAATCACAATTGGTGCCCATCATCAACACTTCAGCATTGCCAAAACCAACCTGCAGGAGAAAATCCAAAAAAAGAAACCATGATTTAATATATTATAACTTGAAAAGAAAATATCATAATGATTAAGTTACTGGAAAAGAAAGCTAAATACATACTGTTTTCTAAAACTTTATTGAAACCTATAATTATGAAAGGAAAATCCATAAACAGGAACAACTCAGCCAACATAGAGAGATTTACCAGCAGTTGATGGAGAATGACTTCAACATTCAAACTTCGATACCACAAAGAAGAAGAAAGAGAACACAAGGGAGAGGCCAAACAAAGACGTTAAGAGGCTGCTTTATGGTGTCTCTTCAAGCTTAAATCGATACCACAACAAAAACACCGGAAGACAAAGTGATAACAACGATGGCATGGTGATGGGTTGATGGTTGTGTAGTGTCGGCGACGGCGTGGTGGCGGTGTGGTGAGTGAAAATAGAGGCTAGATGTGTGGATGAGAGGAAAGAGGCTAGATAAGGTTGAGAAGAAATCAGGAAAAGATAAGGTTGGGAGAGAGAATGAGACATGATGAGTAATAAGTATTATTGGGTGTGAGAGTGACTGTGGGTAATTTTTTATTATATAAGTCGGTTCGGAATTTCGTCGGTTACCGAAGGCATGGCATGTGTTGAGCCGACCCCTTCCCTACCCCAATTCAACACGGTACAAACCAAATTTTGACTGTAAGACCCTCCTTTTTTTCGAATCAAAACCGTCCGTTTACGGTCGGTTACGATTCGGTTGGGTCGGTACGATTATTTTGCTCTCCCCTAATAAGATGTCACATTGCATATTATTGATCTAATAGTTTGAATAGTATACTTGGCTAATAACAAGAAAGTAACTATTAGTATGGCCAAACAAAGACGTTAAGAGGCTGCTTTATGGTGTCTCTTCAAGCTTAAATCGATACCACAACAAAAACACCGGAAGACAAAGTGATAACAACGATGGCATGGTGATGGGTTGATGGTTGTGTAGTGTCGGCGACGGTGTGGTGGCGGCGGTGTGGTGAGTGAAAATAGAGGCTAGATGTGTGGATGAGAGGAAAGAGGCTAGATAAGGTTGAGAGGAAATCAGGAAAAGATAAGGTTGGGAGAGAGAATGAGAGATGATGAGTAATAAGTATTGTTGGGTGTGAGAGTGACTATGGGTAATTTTTTATTATATAAGTCGGTTCGGAATTCCGTCGGTTACCGAAGGCATGGCATGTGTTGAGCCGACCCCTTCCCTACCCCAATTCAACACGGTACAAACCAAATTTTGACTGTAAGACCCTCCTTTTTTTCGAATCAAAACCGTCCGTTTACGGTCGGTTACGATTCGGTTGGGTCGGTACGATTATTTTGCTCTCCCCTAATAAGATGTCACATTGTATATTATTGATCTAATAGTTTGAATAGTATACTTGGCTAATAACAAGAAAGTAACTATTAGTATCACGATTAGAATTCCTTCTTCATTTTCCTACCAGTATAAACTTAGACTAACACTGACTAACTCATCAAAAATTATTTGTTTTCTTGTTTTTCTGATTAAAAATTATTTTTTTGGTCTATGTATAAATAGAAGAATAAAGCAAAACACACTAACCTAGCAAGTTGTTTTTTCATGATATGATTTTAATGTAAATAAGTTTTGAATATATTGCCATTAATTAATATTTAATTCTTTTATTGGAAGTGAGGAAACAATAAGGGAGAGGATACAGGGAAATGAAAAGAGAGTATCGGAGGTATTTAAACTGGTGGTGAGCAACACCCGTGGTATTTACCATGCTTGGATTTTGCTTAGATAGATTTATTATATTCAATAATGCTAGAGGTAGAAATAGTTTTCAACAAAGGGAGTCTTACAAGCATTTGCATGACATGTCCACATTGGATGATTTTATTAGCTTGGCTCAAAATTGATTAGTTGTAAATTTAATTTTAAATTTGATTATATTAAAAATAATTATATTATTTAAATATGTATAATGAATGTACACATTTATTTTCTAAATTAAAAAAATATATAAACCTTAAGGGAGGAAGAGAGAATCCTAAACTAAATTAGAGAAATAAAAAAACTCTGAAAACGAAAAAAAAAAGGCGTAAGGATATTTTATTAACATAAATAGCAGCAGGTTCGCAACTAATGAAATTCGGGGCCATAATAAAATTTTTGGGTCTCTAGAGCTATTGGGGCCTCAGGATATATCACAATTCTCAAGCGGCAATAAAGAACCTAAAATTTTGTGGAAAATATTAGGCCAATAAGTTCCAGTACATACTTTTATTATTACTAGTTTTTGTGCACGTGCATTGCACGTGGTACAATCTTATTTTTTTAAAATAAGTTTTTAATAATTTAAAGATTTTTTTTATTTTTTAAATTAGGTGAAATATTCTCATTGTAATTTATAATTTTACAAAATAAATTATAAATTATTAATATAATAATTATCTTATATTTATAATCAATTAAATAATTAATTTTTTAATAATATTTTTTGTATTATAATTAAATTATAATATATTAAGCATGAAAACGGTTTATATGAAAGATTTTGACATTTGTAAATACTGAGCTAACATAAAGTTATGTAATAGAAAACTTAATTTTTTTAGTTTAACTTTCTTAAGAATTGAGTGACACATGTATTTATAATATTATAGGCAGTGGATATGCTTTATGTTCCAAAATTGGCCGTCCTACCTCTTGTCAAGATACAAATATTGCTTCTTGAAATCTTCGAATCTCATCTATCGTTGTAGTGCTATTGTCCTCTGCAATATCCACTGTCACTCTATCTTGTCCTTTGTATATGTACTTGTAAAGAACTTTACAGAACGTAGAGCATATCTCAACATTAATATCACAATTATATACTTGAGCACATCTCAAAAGATATGCATTGTAAGGTATAACTCATCGGTTATCTAGTACTTTCCTTTTCTTTCTCACGATTTGATTATTATTCCATCGTCTACATATTGGATATCTATCTTTTCCTTTAGTTATTGACGAAATAAATATTCTAGGATAATAAAATCGACATTGCCGAGTTTCTTTATCAACATTGTCTTGCACCATGCAACTACAATTTTTCTTCAACTCATCGCAAGGGCCATGCATCATGTGCTTTGATACTAACAGATAGAGCAATGGTGAAACTATTCTAGAGATGTAATTTTATAGCTTTCCTTTAGTATAAGTAATAAATGTACATGTGGCATTCCTTTAAAAAAAAAACTCTATGAAGAAAGCATGTTTCGTTACAAATATATGCTTTTTAGTTATTTTATCTTTGATATCCTGAAATTTGGCCCAAAACACTCTATCTAGTAAATTCGGTCTATTTTGTGCAGTTTGTTCATATTTCAACTCATCTTTAATCTCTTGCCATTCCGGATTGCATGTTATTGTTTTAAACAAATCAGGTTTCCTAAATCGTTGAACTAACGTCGTTGCATCTAAATATTGACGTCGGATTTCTCTTGGACCTCCGATAAAAGAACTTGATAGTATGAGCATTTTTCTAATTTATTTGCTTTAGTTTCTCCAGCCATGACACTATCAACAATACCTTGATATAATTTTTATCTTATTTTTTATTGTTGTAGACAAAAATAGCTGAGTCTTGTTGTTTCTAGTTTTCTATATATGTTAACCGCAAATTGTTGAAACAATCTTCCAACCAAAAGAATTAAAATCCATTCATCATCTCTTATTTGAAGTTTGTAGCAATAATATTCTCTACAAGAAACTTTTGCAGTTGTGAGTCTATGCACTCCTATATAAGAAGAATTTTTTTAATAAACTAAATATTATATGTAGAATATTTTTCCCATATAATTAGATAAATAAGTCTCATATATTTATAACCGGTACAAATATTAATTTTATTAATATTAGAATTTTTTATTTTTCATAATGAGACGTGATCTTTAAAAATGTATTAGTTTACCTATCTATTTTTTAATTTTTTTATAAGCTTTATCCCTTGTTATACTTTAGATATAAATTGGACTAATAATTTTTGTAGTTAAATTAGCATAATGCCTCATAGAAAAAAACTAAAATCATCGAGGAAAAAATTACTGGCAGTGATAATAATAGCATGTCTTTTGATCTTCTCTTTTAAATATGTCATCAGAAGACGAAAACACGTTCTTTTTTTTTGTCGAAGTATTATAATTGTTGTTGATTGTAGTACTTCTAGGCCTACCTTTCAGACAATCTTATTTTCACTTAGCAGCGATAAACTTGGCCTTGTGCTCTCTGCTTGGATGATGATAGCTCCTTATCCAATTTAACTCTAAAAGACGCAAATGAAAAATATGAAAAATACTTTTTTCCTTTTATATAGTATAGACAAATACAAAGATTCTCTTTTAGAACCATTAACTCGTTCACAATGGATGTATAATGTCATTGCAGATAAGACCTCCATTCGAATGGGTGAGAAATTCGATAACTGATTGTAGGGAAAATTAACGATATACAATTAAAAAAAAGAACATAAAATAATATATAATAAAAATAAGAAATATTAACGACATAGCATTAAAAAGATTAACAACGACTCAATAAAATAATTATATTTTTCTAAAAAAAAAAAAGATCGCAATGTTATTAACGGATAAGATGAGCTTGGGAGGTGATAAGAATAAAAAGATATAGTAAATGAACAGTACAATATGCAAGTAAGAATTCTATTTTTCGTTAGATTGGATTGGATGAAAGCTAATTAAGTTTTGCATTCAATCATCCTTCGTCTTATAAAAAATGCATCTAAGAGGATGTAAAATTCAATAACCCAAGGACACAAAGTCGAAAAGAATATATAAATAGTTACAAATTTTGTATAACAATTTTGTTTTCCTAGAAAATAGCTAGATTGCGATCAATTTTTCTATGTTGGTACATAGATTGTGAGTACCTGTAATCAAGGGTCTTTTATATGCAGGATAAATTATAATTGTAATTAGATTTTGTATGGAGATCATGTTTTTTTAGAACGATTACATAATATGTAATATTGATTATAAATGGCATCTCATGATGCTTAACAATGATGCGGTAGGTATATAATTAATTTGTAGTATTACCGACTAATTAATATTCCCTTTTTAAAAAACAAAACTAATAATTCACTAATAAAGGGTAATTAGGTCAAAAATTAATTAATGAAGAATAATAATATATAATAATAAAATAGGGGTATTTATCTATACTATATATAAAAGCACGAAGATAGCGAAACAGCCGAAAGTACACAAATAACCTTACTTAGTATTCATACAAAAAATAAAAACGACATGTCACATAATAATGAATGACAAGTAGTTTCTCTATAAAATCTATTATTGTTAATAATATTTATTATTTCGTTGATATTCTAAATTATGTAAGTTTAATTTTCAAATTATATTATTATTTTTCAGTATTATTTTTTTAGTCATTTTTTATTTACGATAATAGATTTGTAAATTCATATCTAATCCTAAAACTAATTCTAACTAAAACAATAACGAAGAACAAGGATAACATAGCAAAGAACTGCCGAAGAGTCAGCGAAAACTACGAACAAGGATAACATCAACGAAAAACAATAATCATAAAGAAAAATAATTATAAGAACTCACGGTTAAGAACTATGGTAAACAAAAATCGAAGAACAGTTGAATTGACAACGAAAACTAAGAACAAGAGCAATGATTACGAAAAAAAATAATAATAGAAAATAATAATAATAATAATAATAATAATAATAATAATAATAATAATATTTATATTATCAAAAGATTACCAAATATCATTAATAATGATCAATTTATAAATTCCTACTCTGATACAAAAACTAATTCTAAATAATTCGTTTGTCTAGATTATGAAAAAAACATTGTGTACATTATATATAAGTCCTTATAAAGAGAATGATTAATATATAAGTATTTATTATATTTTCTCAACAATACCAAAAATTACGAAGAATAATTATTGGAAATAATGGAACTATGAAAAGAACAGCCAAAAAGTCAGTACAACTATGAACAAAAATAGTATTTTCTCAAAAGAATAATCATGAAGAAGAATAATCACAAGAACTCATGACATATGTGTTTGTAATTTATTGTCAAGAAGAACAATGGAGAAGAAGAGTCGAGTAGTTAACGAAAACTATAAACAAGAACAATGTCTACGAAAAAAATAATAATATAAAAGAATTATCATAGGAATCCATAACTATATGTTTGTAGTTTATTGTCTACAAGAATTATGAAGAAGAAAAACTGAAGTAGAGTCTAATTGATAATGTAAATTACCAAAAAGAACAATGACCACGAAAAGAAATAATAATAATATAATTTAATAATCTCCTTGATTAATAATATAATTTAATAATTAAAATTAGTTAATGTAGAATATCAATGGATTAACAAATATCATTAACAATAATCGATTTATAAATTCTTATTTTACTGCGTAGACTAATTCTAAATAACGCATTTATTTATATTTTCTCAACAACTACCAAAAATATGAAGAAGTACAGCTGAAAAGTCAGCGAAAATCATGAACAAAAATAACGTTAACACAAAAGAATAATCATAAGAGCTCATGACACATGTGTTTTAAATTTTTTATCAAGAAGAATTATGGAGACAAGAGTTGGGTAGAGTAGTCAGTGAAAACTACAAAAAAGAATAATAATGGAAATAAGTATTATCATATGAATTCATACCACGAAAAGAATAATAATAAGATAATTTAATAATTTAATAATCTTCGTTATTAATAATATAATTTAATAATTTAAATTATGCAATTTAAAATATCAAAGGATTAAAAAATATCATTGACAATAATCGATTTTATAAATTCATATTTCACTACATAAACTAATTCTAAATAATGTGTATCCATCTGCTTAAATTTTATGTATAAGTCTTTCAAGATTAAGATTAATACTATAGTACGTGATTTAAACAATATAATACTATGCCACGTGCATCGCACGTGCAAAAAAACTAGTTAATAATAAAGTAGGGATATTTTGATAATTTCGCCTATTTCGCTGTTTTTGTTTGAAGACGACCCACATAGGGGTCTCTTGGTCGGGTTCTAAGGCTGCGCGGGCACTGGGCCAAGCTTGGCTTGGGCCTGTTGCTTTGCTGCTGGGCCTTGCCTTGGGCTTCTGCCTTGGCCTAGGCTTGACCCTTGGGCTTGGACGTGGGCTTGGCTATTTGGCCTAGTCCTGTTTTGATAAAAATAATATATACAATATATAAATTTATATTTTGCTGGAAACCCAATTTTGACATATTAATTTCTAGAAAAATATAATACTTTGACATATTGTTATTTTGGAGAATCAGGGTAGTATAATATGATTTATATCCTTTGAAAAAAATTACTATATAGTAAATACTTTTTAGAAAAGATATATATACTATGAAAATATTTTGGAAAATATATACATATGTTATTTTTTCAGAAAAAATTATAACGACATAGCATTAAAAAGATTAACAACGACTCAATAAAATAATTATATTTTTCTAAAACAAAATAAAAGATTGCAATGTTATTAACGGATAAGATGAGCTTGGGAGGTGATAAGAATAAAAAGATATAGTAACTGAATAGTATAATATGCAAGTAAGAATTCTATTTTTCGTTAGATTGGATTGGATGAAAGCTAATTAAGTTTTGCATTCAATCATCCTTAGTTTTATAAAAAATACATCTAAGAGGAAGTAAAATTCAATAACCCAAGGACACAAAGTCGAAAAGAATATATAAATAGTTACAGATTTTGTATAACAATTTTGTTTTCTTGGAAAATAGCTAGATTGCAATCAATTTTTCTATGTTGGTACATAGATTGTGAGTACCTGTAATCAAGGGTCCTTTATATGCAGAATAAATTATAACTGTAGTTAGATTTTGTATGGAAATCATGGTTTTTTAGAACGATTTCATAATATGTAATATTGATTATTAATGGCATCTCATGATGCTTAACAAAGATGCGATAGGTATATAATTAATATTGCCGACTAATTAATATTTCCTTTTTAAAAAACAAAACTAATAATTCACTAATAAAGGATAATTGGGTCAAAACTTATTTAATGAAGAATAATAATATATAATAATAAAATAGAAGTATTTATTAATAATAAAGTAGAGATATTTTGATAATTTCGTCTGTTTCGTTGTTTTTGTTTTTGTTGTGTTTGTGCTTTTATAGATAGTATAGATATAGATTTTTTTTTGTCAAACAAGGGGTTATAACGCCCCCTGTACGTGCTTTGTAATGTATACTTTTTTTTTTCCCCATGTAATGTATACTATCAAAATTTTAGTTATAATAATCATCAAATTAAAAGTATTATGGGATACCGATCAGGTTATTTGAATGACCCCGAGGCCACGGAGAGGACCATTGACAAAGAAGGATGGTTGCATACAGGCGACATAGGACACATCGATGATGATGATGAACTTTTCATCATTGATCGGCTCAAGGAGTTGATTAAATATAAAGGCTTCCAGGTGGCGCCAGCTGAGCTCGAGTCAATCTTGATTGCACATCCTAACATCACAGATGCGGCGGTTGTACCGTGAGCATCCTGCATACTACATATTAGATACAACCCCTTCTGAAACCCATCGACTTATATTTTTTTTAAACGACCAAATTAATCAACTTCCTCTTGGAAACAAGTTAAAAAGGCTTAATCATCTCAGAATTTTGCGATGTAGAATGAAAGACGAGGCTGCTGGGGAGGTTCCTGTTGCATTTGTGGTGCGATCAAATGGTTCCAAGATCGCGGAGGATGAAATCAAGGAGTACATCTCAAAACAGGTACATTTCTGGACCAAGTATCCATATATATATATATGATTTAATTAGTTGGTAGTATAAGATATTTTCATTTAGTTTTCGTTTACGCCAAATTAACTGAATCAGCTTGATATTGTTCGCGAAAAAAATCAGTGTGACAATGAATATACAATTGATGTGATTATCAAAAAAAAAATATACAATTGATGTGGACCGACCAATTTTCACACTAGCCATAAAATGTGGTGTGTCGACCACAAAAATAAAATGTAGTTTACACCACATCAATGCAAAATCAGAGGTACCATCTAACAGCATATGTCAGAACAAGTCTAACTAAATAATTTTAAATAACTGGGGGGATACATAGGTCGTTAAGGTTTATTGATACAGAGTATATGATTTTTTATCAGAAAGTGCAGCTAACTTATAAAATAGTTCTGAGATTTTGCCAATACATAAAGTGCAGTGACTATTGAAAGTAACCCATTTGTTGAAGCAACCCATTAACTTGGGCACCTTCCTAGAAATCCAACTCTACTTTCCATCTTGCAAACGAGTTATGAGTTGTCCAAATGGCCTGAAAAGAAAAAAAGAAAAAAAGAAAATAATAATAATAATAATAATAATAATAATAATAATAATAATAATAATAATAATAATAATAATAATAATTAAAAAAGCAGTTAATAGTGGGCTTATAAATTTTTGTTGATGGGGAAGGGTTATTCCATTTCCAGCCACCAGCAATATACACATGAAATATTCTTTCATTCCATAATGTTTTCGGAGCCATAATATATCGTTATGATACTACGCAATGGCGGATCCAAGAATTTTTTTCAGTGTAGGCAAATAAATAAAAGTACAAAAAATTATATAACCAATCTAATTTAAGTGAAAATTTTAGTGTCAAATATTAAAATTAATTAAGTATTATAATTGATAAGTTATCGTAAGTTAATATATATACAGCAGGACTGCACATCAAATGGCATCCTGTGTACTTTCGTTCATGGTAGCGGAGCAGTTGCCTATCTTTTGAAGTTTGTTTAGTTAAACAAAATCTTTCTGTTTCTAATCATGTCGTCGAGCCCTTCTACCAACTCATCTACCACTTCTTTTTCTTCTTCCTCGTCTAGGGGTGTAAACGAGCCGAGTCGAGCCGAGTAGTGCCTTGCTCGACTCGAGCTCGTTAAGGAATTCCAAGCTCGAGCTCGAGCTCGAGCTCGATCGAGCTTGTATATTTGAACTCGAGCTCGAGCTCGTTAGATTTTGTCATTACTCGAGCTCGGCTCGTTAAGGCTCGTTAAGTAGTGGTTTGCTTCGGTAGCTAGATCTCAACTCGATAGAGCTCGTTAACGCAAGCTCGTTTAAGCTCGATTAATGTTAAATAGACATTCAAAAATATTTAAACACTCCAATCCAAATTCCAAATACAACTAAATTGTTAATACAGGTAAACCCTTGAAGAAAAGTACCGAAAGATGTTAAACAATTGGTAAACACTTAATGAAAGATAAGCAAAAAAAATTCTACAAAATACTCCATGAATGAACCATTGCAACAAGCTCCAACACCATGGCAATAAGCTCCAGCAGCCTACAATACAAATGAATGAAAGTGTTAATACTTAACAATATAAAAGCATAACTGCATGAATGAAAGTGTCATTATGTCAATCAAGAGTTGAAGTTGTAAAGTCTTCTACCAATAGAATCCGACATGAACAAAAAATTTTAGAGTGGCAATGAAGTTGTAAGATGACAGACAATAAGTAAGGTCTTCTACCAATAGAATTCGACATGAACCAAAAAATTTTAGAGCGGCAATGAAGTAAGATGACCCACAACATGTAATGTAAGTAAGGTCTTCTACCAATAGAAAGATCGACTTAACCACCAAATTTCTACAGCTAGTAGACATGGAAGAAACAGTGTAGCATCCTACCTCTACATCCATGTTGCATCATCCAAAGCTTACAAAACTTTTTGTAATTGCGAGTATCCGGGAAATCTGAACACTACAATAGTAGACAAGAGAACATTATTGCAAGTCACAACTCATGACTGTCAATTGCACTGCAATTAATTTTTTTTTAGTATGGAACGAAAATAGCAATAATGGTGCGAACACTTACATCTATATAAAGGATTCATAAGCCAGCACATGCAGGAAAACTGACAACCATATCCTCCAAAGGAGCAAAAAGCTTCGGAAGAATCCTATAACCTTTGTCTTTGAAGTCTGCAAAAAGGAAATATTGGTCAACAACAAATTACTCTCGTATAAAGATTCATTGGGGGATAAAACAAGAGAGGCAACAAAAAAAAAAAAGAGTATACTTGTAACGGTGGTAACTGGTAAGTAATGCAATCCTTCAAATAAATAGACTATTTGTGACTACATGCCATCACAACGCAAGTCGGCCATGTCCTTTTTAAAATCATCATCATCAGCAGCCTCCTTCCACACCCTGCAGAATTAAGGACAATTAAATGACTGCAGAATTAAGTGAACATTACTTAGTATATGTTCATTTAAATACAAAGGAAATGATTAGATACTCACTTAACCGCGGTCTCATATGACTCTATCAAAAACCTGCAGTCAAGCTTCCTTTACGCTTCCTCCACGAAGCTATCGAACATGGTGTCGTAAACTCGTAATCTCTCCTAACTAAACAAAAACAAAATGACAAAAACATCGAAGCCATAAAAAGTTAACAAGATTGGCTGGTAGATCCAGCAAAATGATTCTATTAAGAGCTATATAATAAGCAGATTTACTAGAAAAACAGAGAAGCGAACATGAGAAGAGCGAGTACCTGTTGATAATGGGTTTCTAAATGGAGCCAAAGCACAGCCACAAAATTTCCTTCAAGAGGCCACGCACGAATCCGAGGAACTTAGATTGGGGACAAAAAGAGAGAGATAGAGAGAGAGAGGACTTGGCGAGGGAGATTTCGGTGGTGGTGGGCTATGGTGAGCCACCGCCGAGGTGGTGGCCGGCGATGGATGGGTGTTTGGGTGATTGGGTTTTGTCGTGGAAATGGCAAAGAACTAGGGTTTGAAAGTTTCAGATTGGGGCTTTTTTTTGTCTAGGTTTAGTTTAGTCGATGTTTTTGGACGACAATGGAGACGATTAGTTTACTTAGTAAATTTGTCTTCTTTTTTTTGATCGTGTTTGTCATATTTTAATTTAATTTATTTTTAATTTTAACTTTTATTTAAATTTTTGGGCTTAAGAATGACATGACCCAACTTTTTACCCAAAGCCCATAACATTATATTATGTCAAATGGCCCAACTTTTTACCCAAACATAAGGCCCATATCATCATATTATGGCAAAGCTCGATAAGGCTCGCGAGCTTCACGAGTCGAATACTGGTAAGCTCGAACTCGGCTCGATAGCCTTTCAAGCTCGACTCGAGCTCGACTCGAGCTCGATAAGCACGAGTCGAGTTCGAGTAGCTGCCGAGTCGATCCCGAGTAGCTCGCGAGTAGCTTGACTCGCTTACACCCCTATCCTCGTCTACCTCTTCTGTGTCTGCTTCTCTTTATTCTACAGTTCATTCTGTCTTGAGTGTGAGAAAACATAAAAAATTATGTCCCGACTACTCTTGATTTCTCCAATTTCTAGGTCTGGTAGAGTCTACTTTATACGGTTCTCCAATACCATCAAGTTATCGGCCATGTTGATGGCACCTGTGCACAGCCTCTTGCATCTGTTCCTTCTTCCGAACCTAGTGCCCCTCCTGAACCCAATCCTGCTTATTCACAGTGGAATCAAATAGATAGTACCATTGTCTCCTGGATTTTTGCCACCGTTTCCCTTGACATTCTTCAACATATAGTTCGGCCTGGCTTGGTTCAAATCGCGAGAGAGGTTTGGTTGGTAGTGGAAGCCTTATTTCACGATGATGTTCATGCTAGCCATATTTTTGCCCTATTTTTTGGGTATTCAGGTGTCCTCCACGGATGGGTTACTGCTTCACCAAGGAAAATATTTGCAATCCATCTTTGATCGAGCATGTGTCTCTTCTCTTAAACCAACATCTACTCCAATGCAACCAAAACTGAATCTTTTTGTTTATTAGGGTACTCCATTGCAAGATCACGAACAGAGTCTTTACAGGACTGTTGTTGGGGCTTTGCAGTATCTCACCTTTACAAGATCGGATATCTCTTTTGCAGTCAATACGGTGTGTCAATTCATGCATGCACCGACGACTGAGCACTGGAAGGCTGTTAAAAGAATACTCCGGTATCTCTCAGGTACTTGCACACAAGGACTTTGTCATGCCCCCACTTAAGCATGACCGGCCAGACACCGTGTGCACCCACATCATGCCACAAGGCATCCCAAGGCCTATAATCGAACACATAGAAGCTAGTCGCGTTTGCCTAGCGGGTTACTAACCAAAACTCAAGCGCTGCGTAAACAGAAGCAAAACAACAAACGCAAAGGCAACAGAAAAATACTAATTGATACGGCAACACTACCAGAACAAAGCTAGATAGCACCTCCGATTCAATCGAGTCACCAAGATCAGAAATCAATTCAACCAAAAGCTTTAGTGATTACCTCTATCACCTCAAAACACAACAAAAGCGTTAAGCAACAATAGAGTAATAAACACAAGGAATCTTGTAAACGCCACAAGCAATTCAATTACTTGATAAGTAAACACAATCCCTAAAATAAACAAGAGAGAAATCCATCTAACTTGCAAAACAAGGTTTAAGAGAACCTCCAACTTTATTAGCAAAATAGCTATCAATAAACAATATTCATCATCCGTCCAAAAATATGAACCCCAAGGGTCTTATTTATACTAGTCTAATGCTAAACCCTAATAGACCTGTAATCTAAAATAATAATAAAATCCTAAGTCGAAAACTAATAGTTTTAAGTCGGCTGAACACTTAAATGGACTTGCCGACCTAAACAACAACCGAAACCCAATTGGACGCACATGACGCCATGATGGCTTAAGTCCAAAAAGCCCATTACTTCCAAAATCACAATGAAAAGAAAACCATAAGTTGGCTAACAATCCATTAGACCTTTTGCCGACAAAAACACTAATGATTCCAACCACCTTTTCCTAAAACTAATGGGCTGCATATGCGCTAATGGGTTGCATGTGTGACTAATTTAATTAAATAATTAAATAGTCCATCAAAGCTAATAAACTTGATCAGCCCATCGAATTAATGATAATTCTCCAAGTAAATATAATTGGTCCAAATCGTCATGGCCAAATAATAGAAGAAATTAGTGTCGTCATAGCCCATGGTGATAGCAAATTGACTAAGCCTTCAATGATGCTCCTCTCCAAGCTTAATTTTCCATCTCTTCTTGAATTTCTTGTGAGTACGAATCTTGGGTATGATTCGGA
The DNA here is from genome assembly GCA_028386065.3 of Turnera subulata. NCBI lineage: Eukaryota > Viridiplantae > Streptophyta > Magnoliopsida > Malpighiales > Passifloraceae > Turnera > Turnera subulata. The sequence goes on along the minus strand of JAKUCV010005013.1, from coordinate 24,796 downwards.
AAGTGAGCTTCTGGACGCGAACTTTGAGCTTGTCTTTATCACCATGCTCCTCATTGTAGCCTTTGCATGCACCATTCTCCAAGTCTCCAAGCATGCCTAGGTGATTTGCATCACTAATCATATAAAACTCGTTTAATAAGCCACATCCACTAATGTTATAAAATTCATGCTACAAGGGGCACTACCACTTATAATCCAAGTTGTAACCTCTTTAGCAAATTATTACAATTTAACAACCAATTAAATGACCATCCCGGCTATACCCATCGACCTACTGCCCGTACACTCAATCTCGCACCTGCAGGACAAGGGGAGGAGGAGGGGGGGGGGGGGTGAGTATAAAACTCAGTAAGCAAATATGCACACAAGCAATAACCACCCAAAGAATGCAATGGATAGCAAACGTGCCACCAATCAGCAAGGTATCTGGTCCTCCGTGATCTGGCCCACGGGTAAGCCAAGTGATGTACTCCGGGCCTACTTACATGTCTTGGCAGCCCTGCACACATGCACAACCGAATCCCACAGCCCCACGCACGAGGCATAACCGAATAGCCAATAATGTGCATATGGCTTACTACCGAGGCACACACAGCGCCCTTTGTAGCACCACCCTTTGGCCAAGCGGATTCCACACCGCAATGACCCAACCCGTCAACAATACCGAGCGGGAAATATCCTCCGCAAGGTTCCATAACCTGTCATTTGGTGCACATGACAAGTGCCCATCCATCTCACGGTACGTACAAGCCCCGCTTGCACTACCCACATGATCCATTGGCCAACGATCCACATAAATGCAAATGTATGCAAGTGCAATGCACAGCCCCTTGGGCACAACCAGCAGACCAACCATTAGTCAATAATCAATAAAACATGCACCATAAGTGCCAATGCCATGACAACCAAGCAATTGGGCTATCTGCCCAGCAAGCACACGATGGCAATTGTCACAAGTACGCATCACCTACTTACCTAGCAATTTGGCACAAGAATGCCAATCATTCCTTCCCTTTGGAGCCCTTGGGCATCTTGGGATCATACAGCCCTGATACACACATGTAAATACATATTATCACTCAATCACAGCAACTATAGTGTGTAAAGCACAGCTCAACCTCAACATACCATCCTTACACTAACCCAGGCAGAAACTGCACTGCACCAACAGAAGGTTCACCACGAAATTCAAGGCTATTACAGGATGAACCAGCTTCGGGCTTCAACGTAAGAGTTGTAGCCCTGCCTCTTATCTTTCCAGAGCCACCAAGAAAACTCCAATCCGAGATCTTTAGCTCTAGATATGCCTTCAAAACCAAGCCTGGGTCAAGCAGCAGGATTGCTGCAGACTAGTCCTCTTTGAGAGAGCATAACTCGCCCAGTTCTGTTCCAAATCCCACAAACTCTGTGCCATATGAAAGCTATAGATGTTAGCTAACATTTGGCTCTGGTTTCACTCAATTTCAACTGGTGGTTTGGCCGGAATCCTTATTTTAGTGGCCAGGGGTCAGTCTGCCCGAGAGCAGAACCCCTTAGGCTCACTCTCCACATTTTCCCTCTTTCCTCTCTTTCTCTCTTTCTTTATCCTCTCCAGGCTGAGCACGAATTCTCTCTGATGAGTGAGAAGGAGAGATGCTTTGTTACACCCTTAAAGCAGATCAAGTAGGTGACTAAGCACCCTTAGCCACCTCTTGCCAACTTGGTGCCACCTCATGCTTACATTCGATCCAATCAGCCCATGCCACACAAGCTGCTAGCTTGTACACCCTGTTAGTGATATGCCCAAAAGCCAATCAATGGATGATTGTAGTCATGTATATACATTGAGGTTATTAAATATGATTATGAGATAATCGCTTGCACATATTTATAACCCTAGAATACTTTGTATTCTTAAAATGTCCCTAGTCGATTATTATTATGGATGGGTTGTAATAATAAATTAAGACTAGCGTATGTTGAGAATTATATGAGATATGAATTCTACATACGGGTACAAGTTAGAGAACTTGTGGACTGGACCGACCCACTAGAACCCTACATGGAACGTTATATGATTGTCATTAGTGGTTCTTATATGTATTGTCCTTAGACCTGAGATCATCAAGGTTCCCAACATATGAGTCGTATACTTTGATATTATTCCTAGTCATCCGTAACTGGGTGGACTTAAGGGTAATCATTGGGTATATGATAAATGTGTAGTGGGTTTTGATTGATCAAGATGGGACTCGTCCGACCCATATAACGGGTATATTATCAGATGGGCCTTTTGATAGAGTTGAACTGTAAATGCATGGCCATGCTCGGATTATATGATATGGTGATATCATTAGGATCCGTTCTACACAGTTAACTCGGGGATCAAGACACTAAGATTAAATATATACGAGATTGATGTTTCCATGTCTCGGTTTAATCTTGATAATGGGACGAAAGGACGATGACATGTTCCGAGGCATATAGAATCAGTACTGATCTTGTCGTTCGGGTAGCAATGATGTGTTGCTAGACGCTGCTCTTTGCTTATAATTGTAAATGAGTTTACAATTATTGCCTGACGTTACAAGTGCCTACAGGGTCACACACATAGAACCGTTGATTCGAGCAGGTGGTTAAACCGTGGTTGGACCATGGTTCGACCGGGTGTGGTTGGACCACGGTTGGACCAGGGTCGTTTTGGGCTGGTTTGATTCAACAATTGTCAGAGTTATTGAGCCAAACCTGATTGCTTGTGATGTGTAATCCCATTAGTGCTTAGTGGTAGACAAGATAATGGGTATCTTAATCATGATGGGCCATTATGTTGGCCATTACTATAAGCACTAATTGAGTGGCATAATTTGATTATGCTTTGGGTTTTTGGCAAATTTGCATTCTGGTTTTGGAGAGCCTTGAGAGTGTTTTTCAGACCAGGAAGAACACACACAAACACTTCCTTTCTTTGAGAAAGAAAGAAGAACACAAAACCACAAGATTAAGCTCCCGGAAGTCCATAGCTAGCACCACGGTCCGGGAGTGCTCGGGGGTTGGAGATCATGAGACGATTCCGGCCTGTGATTGACGGTTTGTGTGGATACCGTAGAGGAGCAGGATATGCTTCCGGCTCTAGCTGATTCGGTTCTACAGTTAGGTGAAAGATCCTAACCGTTTCAGGTATGTTCATTTTGTTGTTCGATTTAGTTGCTTCACTTGGATCCTCCAAGGTTTTCGGGTCTTTCCGCTACTCTTGATTGTCAAGTTTGCATGCTCGGATACTTACAGTGGTAGCGGAGCCTCTTGTGAAGCTCTAAACCGAACTTATGTGCATATGTTGATATGTTCATGCAAATATATATGATGTGTTATATGTGATGTATCATGATCATTATATGTTGAGTTCATTATATATATGTTGATGTTGGTTTGTGTCAAAAGTGTTTTGACAACAAGAACTTGATTGGTATGTGATATCAATCAAGGAGTAATTGGCAGTAAGTCGAAAGGGTTCGACAAAATGAAAATCGATCGTCGGTTTTCGGAAGGAACGATGGTCGTTCTAGTGCTGCAGGGCCAGGAGATCGATGTTCATAAGATGGACATCGATGTCCACATGAGGATTTGCCTTGGCCGAGCCTGTTCCTTGAAAGGTTGGCCTTGGCAGATTCACATGAACATCGATGTTCAAGACTGAACATCGATGTCCAAGAGCCTTGTGACATTGATTTGAGATTCCAGAGACCAAATAACATCGATGTTCACTTTATAACATCGATGTCCTTGTGTTCCAGAGTCTCAAACATCAATGTTTAAAGGTTAGACATCGATGTTTAAAACTACTGCCAAGATTTTGGACCTTCGGAACTTCCCAACATCGATGTCCAAGAGTTGGACATCGATGTTCTTGAGTTCCAGAGGCCAATGGACTTTCGAAACTTTCCAACATCGATGTCCAAGAGTTGAACATCGATGTTCTTGAGTTCCGGAGGCCAATGAACCTTTGGAACTTTCCAACATCAATGTCCAAGAGTTGAACATCGATGTTCTTGAGCTCTGCCAAATAGTTTGGACTTCCAGAGCCTCAAGGACATCGATGTTGATGACAGGACATCAATGTCCTTGTGTTCCAGAGGCCAAATGACATCTATGTTCATGACAGGACATCGATGTCCTAGAGTACCCGAGGCCAATGGACATCGATGTTCAGCAATGGACATCGATGTCCTTGTGCATTACCAAGGTGTTGGGGAGAATCAGATTCTCAAAGACATCGATGTTTACATGTATCTTTGGTTTCCAAATTTACATAACTTCAATATATGATTTGTTGATTATATGCATGTGATGTATGAACATATGTTGATGTAAATATTAAGTTTTTAGTTGCCTTCCATGATAAGCACTCATCATTGCTTAGATCAACATTAGGTAGGTTTTGCCAAAGCAAGGTGCCTATGTTTATCCTAGCAAGGTGCGACTGGATAATTGTAATATCTGAACTGCTTATTGTGGGTTTGGACTTAACTAGGTCATCTTAATAAGATTAAGGACTTAAAGGCAAGGAGTTGAGTAATGTCTATGAGATAGACAAGAACAAGTGTTGTTCGCTCAACTATCCAAGAGTTACATGAAATGTAATTGACAAGAGTTGTCTACCTAAATAGCTATGATGTAGGCGATCAGCCAAAGCTGACTTATATTGTAGTGAAATATGGATCTTGGCCTACTCATGATTATTTTGTTTTCATAATAGGAGCATCATTTAATAGAATTCCTTGTTAAATGATTTTTGTATACATGACTCTTATTTGTGTGAGTTGGTCATTGTTGAGTTGATCATTATTGTAGAGTTACCATGGCAGAAAACACTAGCACATTATCATTGCGATCGGTCTTTGAGAAGGAAAGCTGAATGGAAATAGTTTCCTAAAGTGGCATCGCATTTTGAGGATAGTCCTCGAACAAGAAAAGGTTGTATGTCCTTGAAGGGCATATTCCGATTGAACCGGCGCCTAATGCTCCTAGGGCAGAAAGGGATGCTTACAAGAAGCATCTTGATGATGCATTGGATGTCGCATGTCTTATGCTAATACCCATGGAATCTGGGCTTCATAAGCAACATGAGAACATGGGGGCGTTCGATATGATCGAACACCTAAAAATGCTTTTTGAAGAGCAAGCAAGGCATGAGAGGTATGAGACCTCTAAGGCATTGTTCCAATGCAAGATGGCTGAGTCATCACCCGTGAGACCTCATGTGCTCAAAATGATTGGATACATTGAGAGCCTTGAGGGTCTAGGTTTTCCTTTGCAAAAGGAGTTGGCTGTTGATTTAGTCCTGCAATCGTTGCCGGATAGTTACAGCCAATTTGTCATGAATTTCAATATGAATCATCTTGACAAATCTTTGTCTGAGTTGCTTAACATGTTAGGAACAGCTGAGCAACAGATGAAGACAAACAAATCCAACAGCATTATGATGGTTGGAAGTAGCAAGGGAAAGGGTAAGCGCAAGGTGAAGAAATTTGCCAAAAAATTTGGTGCATCTTCTTCACAAGTGTTGAAACCCAAAGGTGGTGTTGCAAAGGGAGACTCAATGCTTCCATTGCAAGAAGTCCGGTCATTGGAATCGTAGCTGCCCTATTTACCTTGAAGAGGTAAAGAAGCAGAAGGGAAGTAAGACTTCCGCTTCAGGTGTTTTCATTATAGAAGCTAATATCTCTTTCTCAGCATCATGGGTATTAGATACCGGATGTGGTTCTCACATTTGTGTAAATGTGAAGGAATTGAGAAAGAGTAGGAGAATGGCAAAGGGTAAGATAGACCTGCATGTGGGAAATGGAGCAAGAGTTGCTGCATTAGCCGTAGGAACTTACTATCTTACCTTACCGAGTGGTTTGGTTTTAGAACTAGACGATTGTTATTATGTACCGACCATAAGCAGGAATTTGATTTCTGTTTCTTGTCTTGACAAGAAAGGCTTTTCATTTGTAATAAAGAACAATTGTTGTTCTATTTATTTCAATGATATTCATTATGGTGGTGCATATTTGAGCAATGGTTTGTATGTTCTAAACCTAGAAACACCAATCTATAACGTTAATATGAAGAAGGTTAGAATGAACGATTCTAATGAAACCTACCTTTGGCATTGTCGTTTGGGCCATATAAACGAGACTCGTATTGTTAAACTCCATAAAGATGGACTTTTAGACTCATTTGATTTTGAATCATATGGGACATGTGAGTCATGTTTATTAGGCAAAAACGAAGGCTCCCTTTACTGGTAAAGGAGAAAGAGCTTCGGACTTATTAGGTCTTATACATTTTGATGTATGCGGACCTATGTCTACATAGGCTAGAGGTGGTTTTCAGTACTTCATTACATTTACTGATGATTACAACAGATATGGCTATGTGTAGTTAATGAAAAACAAGTCAGAATCCTTTGAAAAGTTTAAAGAATTCAAGAATGAAGTACAGAATCAACTCGGCAAGAGTGTTAAGATGTTTTGATCAGTTCGAGGTGGTGAATACTTAGGCTGAGATTTGCTTGATCATCTAAAGGAGTGTGGTATAGTATCACAACTCACTCCACCGGGTACGCCTCAATGGAATGGTGTGTCCGAAAGGAGGAATAGAACCTTGTTAGACATGGTTCATTCGATGATGAGTCAAGCTGACCTTCCTTCTTCATTTTGGGGACATGCATTATTGAGTGCTGCATTTACACTTAACCGTGTTCCATCTAAATCGGTCGAAAAGACACCATATGAGATATGGACTGGGAAGCGTCCCAATTTATCTTTTATGAGAATTTGGGGTTGTGAGGCTTACGTGAGACGTGAAGCATCAGATAAACTCGGCCCTAAATCCGAGAAGTGCCTCTTGTAGGATACCCTAAGGAAACTAAAAGGTATTACTTCTATAATCCCACCGACCACAAAGTGTTTGTTGCTCGGACTACTATTTTTCTAGAAAGAGAATTTATTTTTAGAGGAATCAGTGCGAGGAAAATAGAGCTCGAAGAAGTTCGAGATCTAGAGGTTGAGATGGAACAAGGACAGGAACCACAAGATGTTGTGGATGAGAATCCTGTACCAGTAACACATGGACTGCATAGGTCGGATAGGATTCGGTATGAGCCTAAGAGATATGGATTTCTTATGACTCATACTGGAGACGTGATGCTCATAGATGAGGATGAGCCCACTTCCTATTAGCAGGCCATTATGGGTCCGGACTCCAAGAAGTGGCTAGAAGCCATGAATTCGGAAGTGGAATCCATGTATGAAAACAAGGTATGGACCTTGGTTGATCCATCCGAAGGGATAAAACCCATAGGGTGCAAATGGGTCTTTAGAAAAAGACCGACATGGATGGTAATGTGATTACCTACAAAGGGCGATTGGTTGCGAAAGGTTTCAAGCAAGTTCATGGTATTGACTATGATGAAACTTTCTCACCAGTTGCCATGGTTAAATCCATCCGGTTTCTATTGGCTATAGCAGCATACCATGATTATGAGATATGGCAAATGGATGTCAAAACCGCTTTCCTTAATAGAAATCTTTCAGAGGATGTGTACATGACACAACCTGAAGGTTTTGTCGATCCAGAGAATGCTAATATGGTATGCAAGTTGCAAAGGTCCATTTGTGGACTGAAGCAAGCTTCTAGGATTTGGAATCTTCGTTTTAATGAAGTAATCAAAGAGTTTGGTTTCATTAAAAATGAAGATGAACCATGTGTTTACAAGAAGGTTAGTGGGAGCACTGTTGTTTTCTTGTTGTTATATGTTGACGACATTCTACTCATTGGGAATGATATTCCGACGCTACAGTCTGTAAAAACTTGGTTAGGGAAGAGTTTCTCGATGAAGGACTTAGGAGAAGCTGCCTATGTGTTAGGTATAAAGATCTATAGAGATAGATCCAAAAGGCTTCTCGGGCTAAGTCAGAGTACGTATATTGACAAGGTACTAAAGAGGTTTAGCATGCAAGATTCCAAGAAAGGATTCTTGCCCATGTCACATGGCATCTCTCTCTCAAAGAATCAATGTCCTAGTATATCGAAGGAGAGAGAGCAGATGAGTAAGATCCTTTATGCTTCGACAATAGGATCTATCATGTATGCCATGCTATGTACTCGACCGAATGCCACTTATGCTTTGAGTGTCACAAGCAGATATCAATCTGATCCCGGTGAGAGTCACTGGACAGCAGTTATGAACATCCTTAAGTTCTTGAGAAGGACTAAGGATGCATTTCTTGTTAATGGAATCCTTGATGAGCTTGTTGTAAAGGGTTACACAGATGCTAGCTTCCAAACTGACAGGGATGACTTTAGATCGCAATCAGATTATGTGTTTTGTCTTGGAGATGGTGCTTTGAGCTAGAAGAGTTCTAAGCAAGAAACAATTGCCAACTCTGCAATTGAGGCTGTACAAAGTTCCTTCTGAGAACTATGTAGCAGATCCTTTGGCTGAGCCTTTCACACAGCGGAAGCATGATGGTCATGCTACATCCATTGGTATTAGATACATGGATGATTGGCTTTAGTGCAAGTGGGAGATTGTTAGTGATATGCCCAAAAGCCAATCAATGGATGATTGTAGTCATGTATATACATTGAGGTTATTCCAATAAATATGATTATGAGACAATCGCTTGCACATATTTATAACCCTAGAATACTTTGTATTCTTAAAATGTCTCTAGTTGATTATTATTATGGATGGGTTGTAATAATAAATTAAGACTAGCGTATGTTGAGAATTATATGAGATATGAATTCTACATACGGTTACAAGTTAGAGAACTTGTGGACTGGACCGACCCACATAAGAACCCTACATGGAACGTTATATGATTGTCATTAGTGGTTCTTATATGTATTGTCCTTAGACCTGAGATCATCAAGGTTCCTAACATATGAGTCGTATACTTTGATATTATTCCTAGTCATCCGTAACTGGGTGGACTTAAGGGTAATCATTGGGTATATGATAAATGTGTGGTGGGTTTTGATTGATCAAGATGGGATTCGTCCGACCCATATAACGGGTATATTATCAGATGGGCCTCTTGATAGAGTTGAACTGTAAATGCATGGCCATGCTCGGATTATATGATATGGTGATATCATTAGGATCCGTTTTACACAGTTAACTCGGGGATCAAGAAACTAAGATTAAACATATACGAGATTGACGTTTTCCATGTCTCGGTTTAATCTTGATAATGGGACGAAAGGACGATGACATGTTCCGAGGCATATAGAATCAGTACTGATCTTGTCGTTCGGGTAGCAATGATGTGTTGCTAGACGCCGCTCTTTGCTTGTAATTGTAAATGGGTTTACAATTATTGCCGGATGTTACAAGTGCCTACAGGGTCACACACATAGAACCGTTGATTCGAGCAGGTGGTTGAACCGTGGTTGGACCATGGTTCGACCGAGTGTGGTTGGACCACGGTTGGACCGTGGTTGGACCAGGGTCGTTTTGGGCTGGTTTGATTCAATAGTTGTCAGAATTATTGAGCCAAACCTGATTGCTTGTGATGTGTAATCCCATTAGTGCTTAGTGGTAGACAAGATAATGGGTATCTTAATCATGATGGGCCATTACCATAAGCACTAATTGAGTGGCATAATTTGATTTTGCTTTGGGTTTTTGGCTGATTTGCATTCTGAGCCTTGAGAGTGTTTTTAGACTAGGAAGAACACACACAAACACTTCCTTTCTTTGAGAAAGAAAGAAGAACACAAAACCACAAGATTATGCTCCCGGAAATCCGTAGCTAGCACCACGGTTCGGGAGTGCTCGGGGGTTGGAGATCGTGAGACGATTCCGGCCTGTGATTGACGGTTCGTGTGGATACCGCAGAGGAGTAGGATATCTTTTCGGCTCTAGCTGATTCGGTTCTATAGTTAGGTGAAAGATCCTAACCGTTTCAGGTATGTTCATTTTGTTGTTCGATTTAGTTGCTTCACTTGGATCCTCCAAAGTTTCCGGGTCTTTCCGCTGCTCTTGATTGTCAAGTTTGCATGCTCGGATACTTACACACCCAAAGCCACCAGCACCTTATTCCTAAGCCACTTGTCTTACCATAAGCACTAATTGAGTGGCACTAATTGAGTGACATAATTTAGCCACCCTCAAATTGCAGGGGAGTGATAAGACTAAAGAATTAGATAAACTTAAATCGATAGACTAGTTAGTATTGTGATTGCATTGTATCTCTTATTGTCAATATTATCTCTGTAAGATGCTATCGTAAGTTAATATAGATACAGCAGGATTGCACATCAAATGGCATCCTGTGTACTTTCGTTCAATAATTATTTATATGTATTTTGGTAGATTAATTATGTACAATAGTAATAAGCTATTATTTTGATAAAAAAATTATTTCATCAATTCTTAAATTATAGATTTATAGATTTATATTTAGAAATTCTTAAGAAATTTTGTTACAGATTCATTTTTTATATAATAAATTTCTCATTTTAATTTTGAAATAAATGAATAATTAGTTTATTATTAATCAAATATATATTTCTTTTAGAAATAAAATTATAAGGCAAGATTTATATTATCATAATAAAGGAAGAAACTAAAACCTATATAAATGGAAGAAAATGACAATAAAATTAATTGGCAGTAAATTAATGAAAAAATCTAGTAAATAGTTAATGATCTTTAAAGGATTAGGAAAGAAATAGAGATTAATGATCTTTAAAAGATTAAGAAAGAAATAGAGATTACTAAAAAGGAAAATAATAAGAGAAAAAATAGCTATAACGAATAAAAATCTTTTTAAAAGGAAAATAATCTAATAAGATTGGGAAGATCCTACAATTCTACACCGTAGATCCGCCACTGATACTAGGCACTGATGTCTTCTTACAAACTTTTTGAAAATTTGCAGTACTCGATAAAATTTTTAATCTGCAGTGTATTTTCCTTGGGATTTATAATGAATAATAATTGAGCAAGAGTTGCTGTACATATTCACTTTAGTACATTGTTGATTAGTTAAAGGCATAAATTATCACATACACCCTCACCCGAGACAGATGGCTTGAACCCAGAAAAAAAATAAAAAGAGGATTCAATAATGCCTCCTGACAAGGCAAATATATTCCCATACTGTAATGTAATAATTGTATAAAATTCTGGTATCTATATCCAATAACATGTGGTGATCTGTCATATATAAATAAATTACAGGTGGTTTTTTACAAGAGAATCAGCCGGGTGTTCTTCACGGAGGCAATTCCCAAAGCACCATCAGGCAAAATCTTGAGGAAGGAGCTGATTGCAAGGTTGCCGCTGGTGTTCCCCAGTAGTAGTTGATGTGTATGTATGCATATGTGGGAACACACATCCCCACATCTCCTTTTCAAATCCAAAAATCAAATGAAATTGGTGTAATTTTTCTTCCCTGCCTATAAACGGGTCTTCCATGAGGGTAAATCGTTAGAGCAAATTAATCACATGCCTCCAACAAATAGATTTATTCTCTTTTTAACTGTACCAAAGGATACCTCTTCATTCTCTCTCTCTCTTTTCTTTTTATCTAAATTAAAAATCCAATAATCAGGACAAATTACATCATAGCCACTATTTGGGCAATCAGCAGATAACGTCCTACGGATACTTTGTATATTCATAAATATACAGAACCCTTACTATGTATAACAGATCTTTTTGGCGGAGCTTGGATTTGTAATTCCTTGTTGATCAATTGGGTCATATATATATATATATGCTTTTTGTTATAAAACATGTATTATAATGAACACTATTGTACCTGCCCCTGTCTTTGTATTCTCCTATATATTAGCACTGGGTGAATAAATAAAATGGGGCTAAAAACTGAGCTTCTCTCCTTTTGCCTTCATCTTCTTCTGCTCCCCTTCTCTGCCAATTTTCTTCATCAATTCTTCCAGTAAAATACGTTATTTATAACACGTTATCAACACGAAAAATCTCTACCCGAGTTTGAAGAAATCCAGTGCAGAAAAACACTAAAAAAAAAAACAGAGCCCGTCACTTTCTCCCGCCTTGTGACTGTTCATCCGAAGTTGTTCCGGACTGCCGCTCGCCGCACTTCACACCGGCGTGCTCCTCGCGCCATCGCCAACCGCCCGAAGCCTTCTCCGTCCTCTGCCGCCGCTGGACGCGCCGAGAGGAAGCGGAAACCTGACGGCCGACCCGCGGATCCTTCTTCCTCCGCTCCTGCTTCTGTTCCTGGCGACGCAGCACCGGTTTTTTCGCCGCTCCTCGTGTCGCCCCGTCGCTGCCGTGCTAGCGACTCCCTTCCCCGCACTCGCCGCGCCGCTAGGAGCAGAAGACCCAACGACCAAGTCGACGACTCGACTTAATCCGTCGGGTCCTCCTTCCTTGTTCTCCCCGCTGATGCACCTGTAGCCACCGGCAGGCGTCACTGCGAGCACCAGCCGGGTTGCCGCCCCTCCTTCCTCCCTCGCGCCTCGCCGTTCGTCGTCACCGCCGCCACCTGCAACTCGTCACAGCGGGTGACCCGCGAGGTGGAGAAGACGACCCGACGGGTCGCGGGCCTGGTTCGCCTGGGCTTGAGTTTTGTCCTGGGCCGTGAACAGTTATGGGCTTGGGCTGGCACTGTTTGGCCCACTCTGCAAAAAAGGACTGGGTCGGTACTGTTCACGGCTCGGTCCGTAAAAAAATAGAAAAAAAGAAAAAAAGAGAAAAAGAAGAAAAAAAAATAGAAAGAAAAAAAAAGAGAAAAAGAAAGAAAGAATAAAGAGGGGGAAAATTTATACTGCTGAAAGATTTATCGAGAAGCGTATATACCCTCTATTATTATGCCTTTTATATTTATTTAAATTACAATTGGGCTATGGAAAGGCCCATGGTATTTAATTTCTCGCTTTAATTTACGTTTTGGGCTCATACAAGGCCCATCGCATTTAATTTTCGGTTATTTATTGGGTTATGAAAAGGCCCATTATATTTATTTTCTTGCTTTAATTTACGTTTGGCTTGGGCTCGTACAAGGCCCATCATATTTAATTCATTGCTTCAATTTACGTTTTGATAGGGCTCGTACAAGGCCCATTGCTTTTAATTTTCGGTTATTTACTTATAATTGGGCTAATTAATAAAAGACCCATGTTTATTTATTTTTATTTAAGTCTTTTATTTATTTAATTTTTGGCATTATGTTAATATTACAGATATCCGAGGCCTTTAAAATTTCCAGAAAAAATTATTATGGGCATTAAGTGTGGAAATGAATTTAAATGATAATAGTCTTGAAGACTAAATAAAAGAGTCTACAAGACTCAATAAAAGAGACAATAAAGCAAAGACTGGATGTCTTACTGCCAAAAGATCCCGCAGATCTTTGTGGAAAATTGAAGAAAGATATGACCACCAGAAGGTGGATATTGTATAACCATCAAGAAGGTGGATATTGTATGACCATCACGAAGATGGATACTGTTCTTATCTTGCTTACCCTGAAGGTGCAAGTCAATATATATTGAATAATTTTATTTTATGTTTAGTTTTATTATTTTATGTTCAGTTTTATTTAATTTTATTTTATTTACTTTACAGCATTTTATAATCGTTTCCAGAATAATGGCTCAGGCATTAGTCCTGAAGACAATGCAAGTTGACATCCAAGGCAGAGAGTTATATGTGTGGATGTCAACTATTTCACATAATATGTGATAGTACAATCTCGAAATGAAAAAAAGATTAACACGCTCCAGAAGAGCATAAGATTGAATACGTTCATGAAGAACGCATACTTTACTATCATCAAGAAGATCATATATTTACGCTCTGGAAGAGCAAATACTCTTGAAGAGTACAGAAAACTCCCACTTATAGTAATAAAAGATATTATTATGGATCCCATTGAATTAACTCTGCTCTATTCCCTGAAGCGAATAAGACAGTATAATTTAATTGTGCCTGTGACAGTGAATGATGTTATAATGGCAAAACTAAGGGAAAACATGCATATTATTATTGCATAATGGATCCATAACTGGAGAACATTCAAAAAGAAATTATTCCCATACATAAGCATTAATAATTATTTATCTGTTGGGTAAAACATTGACTCTAAAACTCTGAGCCTCATTGTTGATGTTGACCCTAACACTGTCGTTCCAGGAGAACCACATACCACCCATGTTATTTTTTCCAGGTATCTCAAACCGGTTTGTTGCAGGAAAACGAAGTGGAATTACCCCATGGGTCTCTGCAGGTTGCCACAAAGTTTCAGTAATCAGTACCATGTTGGGCTTATACTGATTCTTCAGATCCCTTAAGGTATGCACAAAATCTTGGGACCTTCTTGCTACACCCCTGCAATTCTATAGTAGAAGTCGTACCTTAGGCCATGTAGGTGGTAACCCAGACACTCTTGGGATACTTCGAGCCATCATTGAAACATGATAATAGCTGCTTTGATTCAAAATTTGACAAGTAGGCTCTAGCTGAAATTCCTGCAGTCTATCAGATATGAAAAACATAATAGAGTTAGCCGAGCTATAAAAAGAAGCCCTTAGACTGCTTTAGTCCTCTAGGAAGAATGTTTCTTCCATAGGAGTTACAAAGAACCTAGATAAATATAGTTCATCAACAAAAACTAAACGAGGGATTCTTGCGAGTTCACTTGGTAATTCCTCTTGCTGCTCATTAACAATACTATAAGCTAGTCTATTCCTCCTTCCTAGAGAGGCACCCTCAACAAAGAAAACAGTAGCTGGGGAAGGCATTTTTCTTGTCTTGTTGAGTTTTTTGAATCTTCCTGTTTCGACCACTCTCTTTTTATAGTCTGAGCTTAGAAAGCAAGGTGTCAATTTTTCAAAACGTGGACCCCTTTTTCTGTCTCCGAAAAGATCCAGAAGATTTTTTCAGTAATTAAAATTTTGCATTATTTGTCAGTAAACTCCAAAGCTTTTCAATCTTCGAGGATTTGCTTTTGGAAAAGTTTGCCGCCACATCTAATTATTGTCCAATAATTCTGATCTTTTTCTTCATGAGTGGCAGAAATAAGCCTAAAATTGATACATGTATAGCAGCCTGAAGCTGGCACATACATAGCAGCCAGAAGCTAGCAATTTTAAGTTATTAAATACACAATATTCGAGTAATTGAAACTTACCATATCCAGCCAGAAGCTGGAATGCACTAGCCTGAAGCTAGCAATTTTAAGTGTTTAGATACACAGCTTGCACAGCCTGAAGCAGAGATCAACTAGAAGTTGATTATTGGATATCTTGTTTGACATGACCGGTTGGGCCATCCCGGATCAATAATGATGCATGGAATTTATTTGGTTATTCATTGAAAAACCGGAAGTTTTTACAATCAATGAATTTTCATGTGTTAGTTTGCTGCGAAAATTAATTGTTTGGCCTTCCTAAGATGAGGTTGGCCTAAAATTACCAGTAAGTTTGGGAATAATTCAGTGACACGACAACACACCTAGCCGGTCCTAGAAGCACCTTCGTATCTAAAGTTGTCCCGATCTCAAATCACAACCAATCGTGCACTGTTCTTGCGCCGACGCTCTTCACCTCCTAGCAATCCGTGTTAGGCAACAGATGGACGCGATAGCCCCTCCACCTCCTAAACTCTCGGTGCTAGACAAAAAAGAAACAAAGCATAAAGGATAAAACAAACAAAGAGACTCCTCCCTTTGGGCTGAGATTATTCAAGTTTAACTGAACTTTTATTACTCAAATAATCTGTCTAACAATGAACCCCTAGGTCTCTATTTATAGAAGAACACACCTCCTCAAAAGCGGTGAACAGTAATGTCGGCGAACAGTAACTTCCGTGAACAGTAACGCCGGCGAACAGTAATGTCGGTGAACAGTAACTTCCGTGAACAGTAAGTCGGTGAACAGTAACATCCGCGAACAGTACGTCGGTGAACAGTAACGTCAGCTCCTCCTTGAACTCCAAGTTTTGGCACCTCCTCTCCTATTACTAGATGGACTAGGATTTAATTGAGCCCACATAACTTGGACACTAATTAAATCCTTACAATAATAAAATTAAAATAAAACTAGTTGATTTTAATTTGACAACTATAATTAATGAAATGGATATGTCGACACCTC
>JAKUCV010005012.1:2947-36453 GCA_028386065.3 Turnera subulata | reverse complement strand
GATCGTTTCATTAATGGAAATACAGAAAACTTCTTCTATAGAGGATGTGGATGATGCTTTGTTGCTTGAAATTCTCGTTCGAGGACTCTCCACTTATTCACATCTCACCCAATGTAAGGTAGTGTCTAAGCGTTGGCTATCTATGATCTCTAGCCCCATCTTCCTCAAGCAATGGAAGGAAAACTATAAGACCTTTCATGCCAATCACAAAAAACCAGCACCCTTCACCCTATTGGCCAACCTTATATTTAGATTTCCGACTGGAATATTGGACCATTACATTCTAAACCACACAGCCTCTGATCAGCATCCACTATTCAGGTCTAAAAGATTTAAGCTAGGGTTTCTACCTTTCTTGGGACGCAGAAGAGGTCCCCCAGGAAGAGGTGCCCGTGTTCGAATCGCGGCTACATGTGATGACTTGCTTTTGTGTCATTCCACTCTAGAGGAGGATATTTTGGAGGGTGTGTATTATTTATGCAATCCACTCACTAGGCAATGGGTAGCTCTTCCACCCTTCCCTAGTCCTTACTCAATTATGAAGGATATCCCCATTGGTCTGGCATGTAACGGGGACAGTTATAGAGTAGTACGAATTCATGAAGGGAGAAGGCCCCCTCCTGAATTCGGAAAACCAACAACTTTCATGGCCGAGATATTCTCTTCAGAAACAAACCAATGGGATGTTAAGGAGGTATCACATCCAAATAACAAGGAATTCCTGTTCGACTCTTATATGCTACCTCATTATAGACTACCTCGTTATAATATGTTTTGCTGGAATGGCATTTTGTTTCTTTCCAATAGGCCGGATAGCAATGTTGATAATATAATTGCTTACAATCCTTGGGAACCTGAGAGATGCCGTATAATTAACATGTCCGAGCAGGAAATTTTTTATAACGTGGTCTTTGGGGACGTCTGTGGGTCTTTACGGTTACTGCTAAAGTTTCATTATGTGAGCCGAGGGATTTGTACTGGATGCTTCAGAATTTGGCAACTAGAAAACTATGAGGAAGGAGAATGGAGCTTAAAGAAAGAGATCGCGTATGAAGATTTCTTGGTGGACAACGACGATCCCTTGCAAGAAGAGATTAAGGATGAACACGAAAGACCAGAATTAGGGGTTTTGGCTTTGGACCCAAATCATGAGGATGTTGTATACTTGTATCATTCCCCCAACACGTATGGAGAAGACTATCGTGAAAGGATTTTATCATGCAATTTACAGACTAAAAAAGTGAAAGAATTGGAGGGGATTCAGCATCATAAACTCGATAACGTCTTTCGGTTTGTGATACCAGAGTGGCCAACACCAGTTCCTCCGCACCCATAGAATGCTCATCCTACCCTGTGAATTTCATTGCAGGGCTGAGTTCAGCTTCTTCTCTTTTTCCAAGAATAATATATGCCTGTATACCATGATAATTTGGAACTGTATACCATGATAATTTGAGCACATGGATACATTTTTTTATTTCATTGCTGATTGATCTTTGTTTTGCAAAATTACGCACTAAATTTGTGTTTGCTATAATACATTCTGCACATACACATACACATGCTGAGTAGGCTTGCCTGTTCTAGTTTCTATTATTTATATTAGTCAATAACCGGAGAAAACCATCTGGACTGAGATTTATAGGTTATTTTCAGCCTTTACAGGCCGGTGATATTTAAGTGCACAGATTATGCAGCTATGAAAAGTGTCGAAATTCTTACACATACAAGCTTCCTTAATTTCTCTTTAGATTGTATTCAAATTTTACTCCAATTTTACTCAATCTTATACATCAATAAAATTGCTATTTTCTTTACTACATCACCCTAGGACTCACATCTCTAGGAGGGGCAACATATAAACATAAGCAAATTATATCCAATAAAAAAAATAAACTGAACGAAACTCATCAAAAAGATATGAAGTGGAGAAGAAACACCAATTTCGTTCCATCCCGGGTGTACAAGGCAGCCACAACTAGGGTAAACTCAAAAAGATTCAAAATGCTAAACAACAGATACACAGTGACTGTTTCCCATGAATAAATTCTGAAAAGTGCAGCGTACAACATTTACATGATTTACCACAAATCTAACATCTAGATTTTCCACTCGGGTAGCCTCTTTAGTGTTAGCAAACCCTGTCCATCAAACCCAAACAACATCTTAAAAAGATTGATGAGAATATAGAAGAAGCATGAAACAGAAACATGGCACTCAAAAATTTAACGCAACGAAACAGCTAAAAGGGTTCATGTTATTCCTGGATATAAATTGCAAGGTTATTTTGATGCAGTGCAAAAAATATTCATAACTCAATATCTTAAGCCAAAAAAAGCACAAAGAGAGAAATGAAAAGACAAACATACAAAAGTTATACTAGCAATTTTTGCAAGACAAATTATACGGGATATAAGAGATTCAGCACACGATTCTAACATGAAATATACAGAAAAAAAGGCCAATTATAGTGTCGTAATCCGCCAATTA
This sequence comes from Turnera subulata, assembly GCA_028386065.3. Classification (NCBI taxonomy): domain Eukaryota; kingdom Viridiplantae; phylum Streptophyta; class Magnoliopsida; order Malpighiales; family Passifloraceae; genus Turnera; species Turnera subulata. The sequence goes on along the minus strand of JAKUCV010005012.1, from coordinate 33,963 downwards.
TAGTGTCTAATTAATCAATCGGAAGGTCGGGCCTGATGGTGCCCTAGGGTTCGGATACAACAACTATGCGGTTTATATATTTCATAAAAAATATATATATTATATAATATACAACTAAAACTCTCTCACCTAGGGATGGCAAAAATCCCCAATGTCCCGGGGATCCGCGGGGATGGGGATGGGGTCGATTAATGACCCATAGAGACGGGGATGGGGAGGATTTTCAACCCGAGACTAATTTGGGGATGGGGATGGAGATCATAGCACCCGCCCGGCGGGGATCGGCAAATATATAAAATAACCATTTTACCCTTCTAGTTAAAACTGCATATAGGATTTTTAGTCATTTTATTCAAGTACAAAACAAAAAAGATAAAAGAATAATATAATATAGACCACAAGTTCTTAAATTCACTTGTATTTTCCATTATCATGTTAGTTATATTTTAAATTTTTGTGGTAATATGTAATGTTAGATAGTAATATATAATTTGTATTTACGCTATGTATTTTGTAATGGCTTGGAACAAAAGTTCAACCTTTCTTGTAATGTTTAAACATGAACAATTTGAGTCGTGAGGACCCGTGGGGATCCGCGGGGGAGTGCGGGGATCGGGGATGAGGACAATCATGTTGTGAGTGGCATTTACAAAATAGTGTCAAAAATCCTCACTAAAAGGCTGAAAATCATCCTTCCAACCATCATTAGCACCTTTCAGCATGCTTTCATCAAAGGCAGAAGTATCTTGGATGCAGCCTTGATAGCTTCAGAATTTATTGACTCCCTGAAGAGAAGTAAAATACCTGCAATGGTGTGGAAGCTTGATTTTCGGAAAGCTTTTGATAGTATATCATGGGATTATCTCTTTCAAGTGATGGAAGCCATGCGTTTCAAACCAAAATGGGTTTGTTGGATAAAGGAGTGCTTGCAATCCTCATTACTGGCAATTCTCATTAATGGTTCGCCTATTGTGCAATTAGGCATGAGCAAAGGACTAAAACAAGGAGACCCATTGTCTCCATTTCTATTTCTTATCGCAGCAGAGGGCCTAAAGGTGATGATTGATGAAGCTATTTCCACTAGATTGGTGGAAGATTTGAAGATCTATGGCATCCCAACAAATATTACCAATTTGTAGACGGCAGGCTTCTTATTGCAATAGTTGATGAGTATTCCTTATTGAACCTGGAAAGAGTTTTGAAGTGTTTTGAATTGTTGTCTGGTTTGAGCATAAATTTCTTCAAGAGTGGTTTGGCAGGTATCAATATTGACAGCAAGAAAATCAATCAACTAGCCGAATTGTTGCTCTGCAAGGTGGAGAAGTTACCATTCAAATACCAAGGATTGTCCCTGGGTGCAAATATGAAAAAGATGGATAGTTGGAAACCTGTGATAGAAAAATTTTAAAAGAGGCCAAAATCATGGAAGTCCAGGTTTTCATCCTTTGCAGGTCGAGTGTTGTTAATAAATTCTATCCTTTCATCCCTCCCCCTCTACATTATGTCCCTATTTAGGCTTCCTGCTGCAGTAAACAAAAACTAGTACAAATCCAAAGAAGATTTCTTTGGAGTGGGTGCGCAGAGAAAGGTAAAATTTTCTAGGTGGCTTGGTGTAAGGTTGCTCATTCTAAAGATTTCGGTGGCCTTGGCATTGACTTATTGATCATAAAGAACAACAGCTTGTGCTTCAAGTGGTATTAGAGATGATGACGTATAACCAAGGGGGGTTTAATTTACAATTTATGGCATCATAGCATACCAATTATGTGCATTTATGTGAGAAAGGTTGTTTTGTTGTATAGGTTTTGATATCGAGCAGTTTCCCGAGGAGCCGGCTTGGGACCGGTTATTGTCTTCAGAGTTGAGTAATCGGCTAAGGTGAGGATGGATTTCCTTCGATATGTGCCTATATTACTCGATTGTTGTGTTTGATGATTGTTTCACTGTTGAGTGTTGCATTTGCTGTGGTTTGATTCGGGATGGTTATCCAAGTGCCTTGATTGATTTTGGGATATTTATCCTCATGATTTGACTTTGGGATGTTTATCCCCGTGCATTGAGTTTTTGGATGTTTATCCCTGTGTCTTTTTGGTATAAAGAATAATGGATTAAATAATAAAATGTGACAAGGATGTCGATCCTTGGTTTTGGAATGGGATGTCTATCCTAGTGTTTTGGTTAGGGATGTTGATCCTTGAGATTTGGTTTTGGATGATGATGATATAATTGTCACGTGGTAAGTAGTGGTACGACTCGATGGTTTAAGACTGTTTTGTGGTGACCATGATCTGTGTTACTTGTGATAAGCATGTCTATGCTTGGGATGTCTATCCCGTTGTTATATTTGGGATGTCTATCCCTGGGTTACTATTTTGGGATGTCGATCCTTGGGCTCTCTTGGTTTTGATCTGGCACTCGAAATATGTTGAGAACCAGGTTTGACCCCTAGCTTATCCGTGACGGGGCCTGGAAAGAAAAATTTAGAAATTGGATTTTTGTTTAAATCTTTTTAGTCTTGGACCAGTTTTGGGTCAAGTCTTTTGGATTGATATATTCTGGTTGTTGTGCCTGTTTTCGACCTTGAGTATTTTATAGTGTTGCATATTGATTGTCTATCCATGGTTGGTGAGCACTTCGGACTCACCCCTCACCTGCGGGCTTTCATCCCGTAGGTTGGGTTATTTGTGGTTCAGGTATGATGCATTCCAGACAGGCAGCGGCGTTATCCCTCGGACAGGACTCGGATCCATTAGATTGCATCAGGTTTAGCATATGTTGATATTGAGATTAAAATTGCTTCCGCTGTGCTATATTATTGGTCCCCGGGCTCGGGTGACGTGTTTTTGATATCGGGCCGATGGGCCGGATTTACGTGTCGATGTCCCCGAGATCGGTGACGTGCATTTGATGTTGGGCCGTTGAGCTGCTATTTCTGATATTTACATTGTTTGTGCCACGTGTTGGCAATGTTGTTCAGTAAATACTGTGAGTTGGGTAACTAGAGGTCAGGTCGTTTCATTTTGGTAGCGGAGCGGGCGGTAGGTCCTTGGGTGATTGTTTTGCTTATTTGTTGTGCATAGCTCGCTCTATATGTTTGTTATTTTGCATTTTTGTCATTTATTTAGTACATGCTAGATCCAGTCGAGGGACGCCAGCTTGCCACAGAACATTCACAGAAGAGGTAAATGATACCATAAACATGCAGAAACATAAATATTATTACTACTAATATTAATATTACATTATCATTATTATTTAAAATATTCATCTTCTTGGTACAACATTGACCCTGAAGCTATTGGGGTCATTGGTAATGTTGACCCAGATGCTATCGTTCCACGAGAACCACATACCGCCCGTGTTGTTCTGGCCAGGAAGCTCGAACTGGTTTGCTGGAGGGAACCGAAGTGGGATGACACCGTGATCGTCTTCAGGCTGCCACTGGCTCTCTGTGAGTAGAACCATGTTGGGTTTGTACTGGTTCTTCAGATCCCTCAGGGTACGCAAAAACTCCTGGGAACGCCTAGCGATTCCTCTGCAGTTATACACCAGTAGACGGGCCTTTGGCCAAGTTGGTGGTAACCGAGTTACTCTGGGCATGCTTTGTGCAGTCATCGAGAGCTGGTAGTAGGTGCCTTGGTCAAGGAAATGGCAAGTAGGCTCTAGGTTGAATTCCTGAAGTCTTTCAGAAATGAAAAACATGACGGAATTGGCTGAGCCGTAGAAGGAGGTCCTCAAGGTGCTTTGGTCCTCTAGGATGAACGTCTCTTCCATGGGAGTGACGAAGAACCTGGAGGAGTAGAGTTTGTCGGCGAAGACCAGACGAGGAATCCTACCGAGCTCGTTCGGTAGTTCCTCTGGACGTTTGATGATCAGACTGTAGGCCAACCGGTTTCTTCTTCCGAGGGAGGCACCCTCGACGAAGAAGACGGACGATGGAGCAGGCATGTTGTCTCGACGCGTTGTGTTTTACTCTTTTTGAACGTTGTGATTTCTTTCAGATGCTTTGTGGTTTCTGCTTACCGTTGTTTTGCCTTTTATGGAAAAATGTTTACCTGTTTTTCAAAGAATAGACCCCACCTGTTCCCGAAAAAAAAAAGAAGGAAAAAAAAAGAAAAGAAAAGAGAACGAAATAGTAAAGAAAAAGAAAAAAAAAGAGTTGAGATGGAAATGGAAAAAAAAAAGAGGAAGAAAAGTAAGAAAATAAAAAAAGAGGGGAGAAGTAAATAGTAAAAAAAATGAAAAAGAGAAAAAAAGAGGAAAAAAAGAAAAAGAAAACAAAATAAAATATTTTTCGGGGATAGGAAAAGTAGATTCTTTTCACAAAACTCCAAACCGTTACGATCTTCAAGATTTTGCTTTTTGAAAATATTGCCATGGTTCGAAATTTTGCTTCGTCACTTTATATGGTTTTCGGGCTACAAACATGAGTGTTTTTCAGCTCGTTTTCATCTTACATTTTTCTATCACGGTTGTTTTGGCTCTTCTTTTTATGGTCTTTCCTGCATCTTTTATCACATGCATCCGTGACCGTTGTGGCCAGATTGATGAGACCATACCTCGGATGGAGTGCATGTACGACAAGGTTACACCTGTTTGGACATCATAGGGGGATACGATATCTGGAAGACGTTCTTGGCTTGTGGACAGGTGGATATCGTTTCTTTCGAGGGACACAGGACATTCTCGTGATCATCACCTTGCGAGTTAACGTATGTCGTTTTCGCAAGGAGAACCGATATCTCCGTCGGCTATACGAGTTGTTTTTCTTGGGTTCGAGGACGTGTACGATCGATCAAGAGCATTGAACATGAAAACGAGTTTTGTTTTGTTTTTAATTTCTTTATGTTGGTTTTACTTCCTTTTATTGGTTCTGTTTTTAACATCTTTATGTTTGATTTATTTTCCTTCTTGATGGTTTGTTTTGCTTTAAAATATTTTACTTTTCTATTGAACATGAGTTTTCATAACTTAACAAGAGAATTGTTTTAAAGAAAAGTTGTTTTATTTTATTTTTTCTTAAAGTTTTACAATACAGAGAAGAAGTACTCTATTGAGTAACATGCTTCTCAAGGTCTTTTACAAGCTTTTGGATGTTTTTCATGTGAGGAAAAAGTTCCGCACACGCCAGTTCTATCTGCATCACCGTAGAGCTGACCTTCTTCAGTGAAGTGTTCAGTTGCGTTAGTGTCTGCAGTGGAGTATCGCTGGGAGCAGTTGCCTTGCCCTTCCTATCCTCAGCTTTCTTGTTGGCACGCTTCTTTTGCCATCATGGGGAGACCACTATATCTTCCTTCAGACTGATGATGTTTGTCTTAGACCGCTTCTTGGGAGGTTCCTCATCGGAGCTTGCCGGGAAAGCAGTACCACCGATATAGCTGTTATCCTCGGAGTCTGAGTGGTTCTTGTTCTTAGTGGAGAGTCCATAGCTGAGAGTGAGTTCTCAGTTATGATGTTCGGTTTATATAAGCGGAGGAGATGTCGCTTAAGGGTATAAGCGGTATCTCGCGTTGAGCTTGGACAGCTGGTAGAGTATACTAGAAGCTTATCGTGGTAGGACCTATGGATAAGATGGAATTTCGAGGACGAAATTTTTTTTAAGGTGGGTAGAATGTAACAGCCCAGGTAAAAATTTGGTACTTTTACCGGGACTGTAAAAGTCATTATACAGTAATTTACCGAATGAATTAATCTTGGGTAATTAATTCAAGGGAAATCGGGCATCATTTTTCGAAACCGAGGTTTTTCCCGCGCTCGGGATTTTTCCGTGGATTTTTCGGACCTAAGTTGGTATTTTTCGGGTCCCGGAATCCTCAGAAAAATCACACCAGAAATATAACTAAGGTGGTATATCAGTTATTTTCTGGTCCGGACGGTACACGTCTTACCTGCATGATTGAGTCTGCGCCACCTTGTTCCTGTGTTGCCCGTGCCTTGCTTTTACTGTGTCACCAGTTCCATGCACACCTATAACCCCGTGATTTTCTGCACCCAGTACACCATCACATCCATCTTCACCTACTAAAAATCCACTTCTAGTAACCCTTTCTTCCTCTACAAAACTATATTCAGTAACCATCTTCTGCCCAGAAAACCAAACCGGAAAAAAAAAAGAAAGAAAAACACCACACACCCACCAGTCCAGACCCGCCACGTCATCGTCACCTTCCTTCTCCTCCACCACGGTTACTGTTCACACGGAACCGTTCTGCGCCACCACACACATCACCACCCCCACCGAAGCCTTCCCCTCACCGTCGCCGTCCGAAGGAACCCATCGCCGCCCGCCCTCGCCGCTCGATGCACCGCCAGCGGCCAAGGACCCGGCTGTCGCCTTCCTCTCCTCACGCTCATCTGCACCACCGCCGCAGCATGGCACGACGACGCCGCCTCCACGATCTGCAGCTAGTCCACCTCGCGCCTACGTCCCGTGTGTGTCTCACCGCGCCGCTTCGTCACCCGCTAGGTGAGTTGCAGACCCGCGGGTTGAAGGTCCGGGTCGAGTTTGACCCGTCTCCACAAATGGGTCGTGGCCTGAGTTGAGTCTTGGGCTGCGCGGGTGCTGGGCCAAGCTTGGCTCGGGCCTGCTGCTTGGTCTGGGCTTTGACCTGGGCTGGCTTCCTTGGGTTGGTTTTCCTGGGTTGGGCTGGGTTGGTTCAATTAGTTTGGACTGGCCCAGATCTTTTTTTTTTTAAAAAGAAAATAAATAAAATCTGGAAAAAGAGGAATATATTTATATAATAAAATATATAATTCTGAAAAAAAAATGTAGCTTATATAGATTATATTTTTTGGAAATAATTATTTTGGTATACCTAGTATATGGTTATGTTTTAGAAAATAATTACTTAGACATATTATTTTGGAAAATTAAGGTAATTATGTTATGGTTATTTTAATTATAATATGGTAAGTATGAGTTGTAGTATTTTGGAAAAAATATATATATGAAGTATATGAATATGTTTTACCGGAAAAAAATCAAATGATATCACTAACATTATTTCGAGAAAATGTAATTATAAAATGAATTTCCTTTGAAAAATATATTATAAGAGTAAATAATTTTAGGAAAGGGGTATATATACTATGAAAATAATTTGGAAATAAATATGGCATTGTATACTCTGGGGAATATTTCACTAAGTACATAAAAAATACCTTTTTGTTTGAAATATAAAATAATAATATTTGGTAATTATATTTTGCCAAGTATAATAATTTTATGGAGAAGATGACGTATAACCGGGTGTGGGGGGGGGGGGGGGGGGTTTAATTTACAATTTATGACATCATAGCATACCAATTATGTGCATTTGTGTGAGCATGTTGTTTTGTTGTATAGGTTTTGATATCGGGCAGTTTCGCGAGGAGCCGACTTGGGACTAGTTATTGTCTTCAAAGTTGAGTGATCGGCTAAGGTGAGGATGGATTTCCTTCGATATGTGCCTATATTACTCGGTTGTTGTGTTTGATGATTGTTTCACTGTTGAGTGTTGCATTTGCTGTGGTTTGATTCGGGGATGGTTATCCAAGTGCCTTGATTGATTTTGGGATGTTTATCCTCATGATTTGACTTTGGGATGTTTATCCCTATGCATTGAGTTTTTGGATGTTTATCCCTGTGTCTTTTTGGTATAAAGAATAATGGATTAAATAATAAAATGTGATAAGGATGTCGAACCTTGGTTTTGGATTGGGATGTCTATCCCGGTGTTTTGGTTAGGGATGTTGATCCCTGAGATTTGGTTTTGGATGATGATGATATAATTGTCACGTGGTAAGTAGTGGTACGACTCGATGGTTTAAGACTGTTTTGTGGTGACCATGATCTGTGTTACTTGTAATAAGCATGTCTATGCTTGGGATGTCTATCTCGTTGTTATATTTGGGATGTCTATCCCTGGGTTACTATTTTGGGATATCGATCCCTGGGCTCTCTTGGTTTTGATCTGGCACCCGAAATATGTTGAGAACCAGGTTTGACCCCTAGCTTATCCGTGACGGGGCCTGGAAAGAAAATATTAGAAATTGGATTTTTGTTTAAGTCTTTTTAGTCTTGGACCAGTTTTGGATCGAGTCTTTTGGATTGATATATTCTGGCTGTTGTGCCTGTTTTCGACCTTGAGTATTTTATAGTGTTGCATATTGATTGTCTATCCATGGTTGGTGAGCACTTCGGACTCACCCCTCACCTGCGGGCTTTCATCCCGTAGGTTGGGTTATTTGTGGTTCAGGTATGATGCATTCCAGACAGGCTGCGGCGTTATCCCTCCGACAGGACTCAAATCCATTAGATTGCATCAGGTTTAACATATGTTGATATTGAGATTAAAATTGCTTCCGCTGTGCTATATTTTGGGTCCCCGGGCTCGGGTGACGTGTTTTTGATATTGGGCCGATGGGCCGGATTTACGTGTCGATGTCCCCGAGATCGGGTGACGTGTATTTGATGTTGGGCCATTATTTCTGATATTTACATTGTTTATGCCACGTGTCGGCACTATTGCTCAGTAAATACTGTGAGTTGGGTAATTAGAGGTCGAGTCGTTTCATCAAATATATGTTGCGTTATTAACAAAAATGTTAGGCATGCGTGGACCCATTTTTTATCTTTAAATAGCATCACATTATGTGGAGGAAAAGCACACGCGCGTTGAACATTAGCCTACACATGATGATTTGACTGACATTAATCTTTAGCAACCAAAATACACACTAACCTTTACAATCTTTTTGTTCTTTCATCTGAAATGGCATTAAGATCATGATAATGAGGGACAAAAATATGTATAATTTGATTTCCCCATTTACTAGGATCCCGTGGGGAAACCATGCATGTGTGTCATGAACCCAACAAGAGCAATCAATCTGCATAACATTAACTACAAGGACATAGTGACATAACAAAGCGGGACCCCAAAATCGGGAAGATATTTTCTACATCATGATATTAATTAATAGAAAGTGCTCTATCCTATTTTAGAAAGGATGATGTATATATCTTTTACAAATTTATTCTAATTCTACCTACTTCTAAGGGGAAAAAACAAAATTCTTTCATATTGAATCAAGGGAAAGGTTTTGTTAGATGTAAAATAAAATGCAGTAATGAACAGATTGATTGGAAGGATTGTATCCCCACGGTTTTTGTAACTGTCATTGCTTTGATGACATCCAAAAATCGTGTATGTAATCTTTTCGAGACTAGTGTAGAAGTGTTTGAGTCCATCTTATCTTCCATTTCTCTGCCAAAATCATCTAGCAGAACCATTTTCTCAAGATTCTTGCAATCAAAACGTGTATCATGAGAAGCAAAATCAAGGGAAATGAATCTGCTATTGATTCAGCACTGCTTGCACTAAAATCAAGCAAAGAGATCGATGCTGCTCAAGTTCAGAATGTTCTGAAAGGACTAGAGGCAATGGAGTCTGGCATCCAAGTAATGGCTGAAGAATTGGAGTGTGTCTATAGAAAATTGGTTAAAACCAGAGTTTCACTCTTGAACATTTTTAACCACTAGAAGTGTTGGCTATCCCCATCAATGACCAACACAATTTTTGTAGTATACAATCTAGTTAGAAATTGTATATATAGCAATAGACTTGGTTGGATGACATTTTTGTGAATTTCTCTTATGATGTGAACTTGTTCTTATCCGCAACGATTTCTTGTAGGAAACTCGTCTTAGAATCTTGTTAGTCCATTTGCGCACGCTTTTGTTTATCTGTCCAGATTCATCTATTCTCATTGCGAAATCCTGCATCTAACCTTGAACCTACATGTTTTTCTTATGTTTTTTTTTCTCAAGGATGAAAATTGGAAGACTTAATCATATCCATTGTCTTCAGTCTTCCAATATCTTTTTCTCGTTTGACTATTGAAAATTAGTACTGATAGGTGTCTCTTCTAGGAAGCAGCCAAGGCTATCAAGATTCCAGTTGCTCTTAGCTACAAGAAATCGTGAGAGTGGGTGTAGAAATGGAAGGGCCCGATGAGAATCTGTTCGTTCCTATGTTTTCTGGGGCATGGTAGGTTGCTGTGCCCAAGGTGCAATGTGGAGATTGAAGACTGTCTCCATGTCCTAAGGGACTGTTTTTTTTGCAAGAAATATCTGGTGGTCCTCACTGATGCTTGATAAATCCGAGATGCATCAGTTCTTTTCCATGACTTTAGAACAATGGGTCTTCTCTAATCTCAACCCCACCCAACCTCAGTTCGGACGGGAAAACTAGTGCACGGTGTTTGCCACAGCGTGCTGGAAGCTATGGCATTGGAGAAACAAATTGGTTTTTATGAGGTGGAAGGTGAGAACGTCTGCCCTACTACAAAGGTACTCGCACAAAGCTTAAAAGCATTAATTTTGTAGTCTGGACACATCATCTAAGGAGAACCTGATTGATGCATAATTCGTCAGTATGAGTCTCAGCAACATGTAATTTCATCAATCTCTTCACAACTTGCTCCATAGTAGGGCGATCTTGTTTATGATATTCCACACATTGCATTGCCAATTTTGTGATATCCATTGCATCTCTGCAACAATATCCAGGGTTTTTTACAAAGCTTTGATGCACCAAAGACCAGTCACTACCTGAAGATAATAATTTTGTTTTGCATTCCTCCCGTGCCCATACTGCAACATCAGGATTATTTATCTGTCAATCTTCATATGTGAAGACTTTTTTGCATAGCATGCTTAACAACACCGTACCATATGCATAAACATCACCAGCTTCTTCATCTGTCAAGGATGCAAATAGCAAAATTTTGTAAAAGCCGTAGTATATACAAATTAGTGTACATAATGATAAAAAAAAACCAACCCACAATGCAGACCTTTCGCAAGAAAGGCTAAGTAATAGGTGTAGGCTGCTCTATGCGAGAAACATACATCTTTGGTTCAAGAAAAATATATATTTGGCGACAAAAAAAGAAGAAGAAAAATATATATTTCTGTTGGACTCCAAATTAATAGGCACATACAGATGAACATATATACTGAGAAAGAACAATTGCACACACATTTTGTAGTTTGATACAAAAAAATAGATACACCATATTAAAGTTGGTGGCATATAATTACCACAGGAACGATAGTCCATGTAATCAACACATCCTGTTCTTATCCGCCGTCTTAAAAATCTTCTAGTAGGTAGAATCCCACCAGTCAACTGCCCATAATCAATTAGTTTGGGAAAGAAGTCCTGCACATCAATAGGAGTTCAAGTAGCTATTATTATCCATGAAACAAAAACTAGAAAAGACTAAATAAAAATGTAAACTAACAATATAATTTTTATATAAAAAGAATTCTGGCAACAAGTTCTCAGGAAGAAGGATTAACCTGATCAATCATTATATGGGATGCACTTATATTACAAACAACGTAGGGTGGCAATGGTGTATTATCTTTGTGAAGAAATTCAAGGAGGGAAGCAAATCCAATGCCAATCTTAATTATCTGTATCCATGTAAGGCTATCTGAAAATAAAAGCAATGAATAATGAATACTTGGCGTGATTTAGCAGAGTAACATGAAGGCATTTTCAATTCCTGGAAAAGATAATAAGCTTGAGTAAACAATTGTTATTGTCTAAGATCCCCTATCCCTATACTTGCTATTTTGGTACTTGCCAACTTTCTTGTCAATTTAAGCTTGACAAACAAATTTAAATTTTCATTATGCAATAAAAAACAATATTGATCAAGAAAAATAAAAAATAATATTGATCAAGAGAAGGACATAAAATGTGTACCTTTGAGAATGAGATTAAATAAAGTGTCCAATGCCTTGAGATCATAAACAATGCCAAAATGTTCATCTTCACGACAGTAACCAATCAACTTTACCAGGTTTGGATGACATATCAATTGTGGATGCTGAAGTAAAATGATTTCGTCCTAAATGATAGATCAATATTAGGCAAATAAAAAAGAACGACAGAACTAACAATACCACAATATCTTTTGTTCAACAACATACCCTCAGCCTGAATGCATTATCACAATTCGAAGCCCAAGAAAGGCTACCAGGTTGCCATATCTTCACTACGACTTGTTTATCTTGGATTGTTCCATAAAATATTTTTCCATATTGGAAATCATCAATTCTATTTTCATTGCTGAAATAATTGGTGGACATCCTCAACTCATCATAAGAAAAAATTTTGAGGTTATTTTTTTGCAAAGGTCTTCTCACTAAAAATAAGAAAGAAGTGATTATGATATACGTTCCAAAAGGATAAAGCAACATTAATATGAGAATTATAGATGGAAACTCAAATTGAAAATAAGAAAGAAAGTCAAACATAAATAGAATAATTTGCATCATCGAAAAAAATAACTTAACAATAGACTATAATTATAACTGGGTAGCTCAGGTTTTAGAACCTGTGAGAGATTGCATATTTTCTTCCTTTTGAGGAGCATCATTGTTAATAAATGAGAATGAATAAGTAAACAGATCAAATTTGGCATTTCAATTGCAACGGGTCTCTCCTTTTGCTTAAAAAAAAAAGGGAAAGGAATGACTTAGTCAAATGAATAGCATCCAAAAAAAAAAGAAGAAAAGAAACACAAGACCTTGCCAAGAAGTAAGCTTGTAAACTTGTATTACCAATAACATACATTGTTGGGCAAATGTATAAATGATGGTTCTTTGTTGAGTTATACCATTTGCTAAGATGAACCAGGAAGTTTGTTTCAATTTAATATTTTTCATAAGGCTATGCATTGCAAAATTTATAGTGAATATAGTTTTTGATTTGGCTGTCATGTCTTCTGTACTCCTATGGGAGATTGTTTTTTGTTTCTTAAAAAATATATTGTAAGGTAGTCGTACCTCATATTTGTTGATTAAGAATGCATTTTTGTTGTTATCACCTAGACAAATACCTTCTTAAAATTTGTATTAATAATAGATTATCGCTCACCTGCTTGACTGAAGATAGGGCCTTTGTGATCTTGGTATATTTGGCGTTTGCTATGAACTAGTTTTAAGAAGTCATGTTGTAGCAGCAGGGACATTCGTGAAGCGAGTTTCATGTGTGATCGAGTCAACAACGAGGCAACCATGAAAACCATAACCATGAAAATGAGGGTCAGAAATCAAGACATCGTAATGACAAACAAAATACACATGGAGGAGAAATATAACACCATAATATTCACCCTGCATATGTCAAGCTATTGAAAAGAATCATACAACTAGCCAAAAGTCTTCAAGATACATTATCTTACATGCTAGGTAGTGACAACATTTAGGAGGCATTGGATAATTTGTTACCAAAGTTAAGAAAATAATAATGAAAAGTTGATATCTGTGAGAGATAATCAAGAATCATACTAAACAAAACCAACACCATCCACTAGGCTGGAACATCCTTATGTCTATCTTGGGAACCTTCCCAAACTTGCCTATTCGTACAAAACATTTTTTTGTAAGTGCACGTGAAAGAGTCTCACATTGATTCGGAAAAAATATTTTCTATTCAAAGGGAAACAAAAAAAAATCTCAGAGAATGACCATGCCAACTTGAAAGCCTCTATAGTTGCAAAACTCTTTCGAAAAAAATATATGTTTGACAGTTGTTAGCATTATCACCTTGTAAATCACAATCAAGTATAACAAAGAATTGAAAAGATCCAGCATCTACCTGACACATCATCCACTTGCAGATTAGAAGCAACACTACCAAGTTTCAAACCTTCCCCTTGAATGGCATCCAATTGAGCAGCATGCAACTTCATTAGATCACTATGAACTTGTTTCATTGATGGGCGCTTTCGAGGATCATTGTGGACACATTGCAGTGCCAGCATAGTGACCTTAATCCCGTCAACATTGTTAAAAAGTGGATCTGATTCACGGCTGGGGTGAACAATTGAAAAATTGCTTTTGCTAGACCTAGATTTTTGTGATTTGTACTCTCTCCATGCCCATTCAGAAATAGTTTGTTTATCACCAATACCAACTTCTTCAAGGTCCTGTACTTTGCTAACTAATTGTAAGAGAAGAACTCCATAGGAAAAAACATCACATTTATCGGACCATGTACCTGCCAAGGGAATAATAAAGGGAATGATACATTGAAAGACAAATAAAAAAATTGAAACAGTGAGTATATGCACATGTACAGTGATGAAAACGAAGACTTTTAGATTGCTTAAAAGGATGTGGGAAAAAATATGGCAAACTGAAGAAATGTGGAAACATGTTGCCATATTTTATCGAGAGACATATAGATAGTTTGGAGATACACTTACACATATTTAATTACATGGCAAAAAATGTGTAAGGGCAAAATTAAGAAGGCGTATAAAATGACATACCTGGGGTTGGATCAGTATAGCCATGACATCCATTTACATGCTTATGCAGAATGTTTCTTTTATCATATAGAATGCCACCACTGATCATGCTGAAGTCAAATAAAACCGGCTCATGTTCCTACATAAATAGAAAGAAACTCACTTTGGCAAGTCATTGGTCAAACGATGAACCTTTCCAACAATAGACATGGATAAATAGGCAAGACCTGATCTAGCATTATATGGGAGGCTGCTAAATTGCGAATAAGATATGGCAAATATGGATGTTTGGCATGTAGAAATTCGAGTAATGAAGCAACACTGAGAGCGACTTTGATCCAAGATCGAAGGTAAACAGCAGAGAAAAAAATATATGAATATGATCTTTCAATAGAGCCATAATGAGTTGATCACCTAATAAATATGTAGACTTTTTGTTGATCGTTTTCTTACCTAATCTCTTGTCATGCATCTAACTATTGGAGGGGATTAATATATTCTAGGGATCAAGAAACACGAGAAGTGAGTGCAAATACAACCTTTATCCAGAAGATTTTGAACTGTATCAATAGGATCAAGATCATAAACCACCTTCCCATGTATAGGATTCATGCAACGGTCCCTGCACTTGACCAGGTTCCGATGATACGGAGTTTTTCCTCTTGGTCCACCCCTCTTGAAAAACTCCAGGAATTCAACCTCCTCCTGAAAACAAAACCAGCCAGTAACTATCACAAATTCCAGTGTAGAATAACAAACAGCAATGATAAGAAACTATCACATACAAATTGTCGGATTTCATTGTCACCAGGGAGCACGGTATACAAGTTGTTCTCTTCTTCCCATACCTTCACCGTCACGTTTTTACCGTCACGAAGAACTCCTCGATACACTTTGCCGAATTGGAAATTACCTATCAGCCTCTCTCGGCTGTACCCATCCATCCATTTTCTGTACAAATTCTCCTCTGCTTCTGCAATTACTCCCATGTCTGTGTGCCATATATTTGGTTAGTTAGTGTTAGAACGCTTAGACAACAAAAGATGGTAACTTTTTGGAATTACAAACATGAAAAACAAACTCTTCCCAAATCCAACCAACCAAACAATAACATGCAAAAATAACTTTGCTTAGACGAAGAAGATAAATAACATAATCAAAGTAACGTAATGATTGTAATTGCAGGAAAAAAACAAAATCTTATGCAAAATAACTTTGCTTACAAAATCTTATCCAAAGATGAAATTACAAACATGAAAAACAAAATCTTCTCACAACCAACCAAACAATAACAGTTATCTTATGCAAAATAACTTTGCTTAGACGAAAAAGATAATAATCAAACTAACCTGACCTTCAATAATGATTAAATCTTTATCGTGTAATCGTGTGAAATTTGGGGTTTTCCAAAATCGATCACAATTTAAGAGAGTCGTCACTGTCTTTCAATTTAGGAGAGAAAGCGCATAGCAAAGCAATAAATAAATAGTAATATAGAACCAAACAGAAATCAGACACTTTATATACTACTAAATACGAGCCCGCCATGGATTTGGGTTTTTTTGCTTTCGTCATAAGAAATTAAAAAAATATCATCAGTGGTACAGGTAACAAATCAAAGCATGCAACTTTTTGGACCTGGACCCCAATGGCTTTTTTTGGACCTATGCCTTAATTGGCCTTTTGGACCCGTAACTTAATATTGCGGATCAATTGTGTGGCCATATAAATATAATTCCTTTTTCTTCACAACAAACACAATAAACACAAAACACTAATTAGTAACCTAATTCAATCAAGGCGCTGCTTGTTTCTCTTCAGTTCAGGTTAGGCCTTGCTACCCTCTCTTCTTCTCTGATCAGTTATTGGTAGCTTAATCAAATTGATTTTGTTTTCTTCCCTGTCACGCAATATTTACCTATGCTTTAAGATACAAGTTTTTTTTGATAATCATTAAGAACTCAGCCATTTAAAGTTTGATTGAATGACAACTGTAATAACTTGTTTTTTTTTTTTTTGGTACTTAGGGTATAAGATCGTTTCAGTAATGGAAATACAGAAAACTTCTTCTATAGAGGATGTGGATGATGCTTTGTTGCTTGAAATTCTCGTTCGAGGACTCTCCACTTATTCACATCTCACCCAATGTAAGGTAGTGTCTAAGCGTTGGCTATCTATGTTCTCTAGCCCCATCTTCCTCAAGCAATGGAAGGAAAACTATAAGACCTTTCATGCCAATCACAAAAAACCAGCACCCTTCACCCTGTTGGCCAACCTTATATTTAGATTCCCGTCTGGAATATTGGACCATTACATTCTAAACCACACAGCCTCTGATCAGCATCCACTATTCAGGTCTAAAAAATTTAAGCTAGGGTTTCTACCTTTCTTGGGACGCAGAAGAGGTCCCCCAGGAAGAGGTGCCTGTGTTCGAATCGCGGCTACATGTGATGGGATCAGGATCCTCTCCAGTCCAAAATTACAGGAGACGTCCTGTTATATTGATCTAGACCGTCCAATTACATCCAACGGTATATATTCAAAATGACCAATAAAAAAACTCACGGCGTTTATGATTTTTTATTCTCATCACATTTTGCGCAACCGTCGTTAAACCCTATCTAACGGCCACCAAAACCCTGGCGTTGATGCTCCTCTTCACGCGCCACTCCCGCCAGAGGCCATCCTCCCTCACGCGCCACCTCTCCTCCGTGTCCTCCAAGCTCCACAACTACTATTCCTTCAAAGCACCACCTTCTCTCTCCCCGCAAGAACCAAACCCCGACCTGAGCCCGAGGACGAAGAGGAAGAAGGAAAAGCCGTCGTACCGGCCGCCGTCGTCGCTGGACCCGAAGGCCACGAGGCCAATCCGTTCCGACCTGCCCTTCGATTTCCGTTACAGCTATACGGAAAGCAGCCCTGAGGTGCGGCCCATTGGGCTCAGGGAGCCCAAGTACTCGCCTTTCGGCCCTGGGCGACTGGACCGGGTATGGACCGGAGTCTG
This sequence comes from Turnera subulata, assembly GCA_028386065.3. Classification (NCBI taxonomy): domain Eukaryota; kingdom Viridiplantae; phylum Streptophyta; class Magnoliopsida; order Malpighiales; family Passifloraceae; genus Turnera; species Turnera subulata. The sequence continues at coordinate 16,646 of JAKUCV010005012.1, read as the reverse complement.
CGCCTCGGCCGTGGAGCTGAAAGTGACGTCGGTGGACGGCGGCAGGGAGGCGGTGGCTTGTCCTTCTTCCTCTTCGTCCTCGGGCTCAGGTCGGGGTTTGGTTCTTGCGGGGAGAGAGAAATGTGATGAGAATCAAAAATCATAAATGCCGTGAGTTTTTTTTTTGTCATTTTGAATATATACCGTTGGATGTAATTGGACGGTCTAGATCAATATAACAGGATGTCTCCTTTAATTTTGGACTGGAGAGGATCCTGATCCCATGTGATGACTTGCTTTTGTGTCATTCCACTCTAGAGGAGGATATTTGGGAGGGTGTGTTTTATTTATGCAATCCACTCACTAGGCAATGGGTAGCTCTTCCACCCTTCCCTAGTCCTTACTCAATTATGAAGGATATCCCCATAGGTCTGGCATGTAACGGGGACAGTTATAGAGTAGTACGAATTCATGAAGGGAGAAGGCCTCCTCCTGAATTCGGAAAACCAACAACTTTCATGGCCGAGATATTCTCTTCAGAAACAAACCAATGGGATGTTAAGGAGGTATCACATCCAAATAACAAGGAATTCCTGTTCGACTCTTATATGCTACCTCATTATAGACTACCTCGTTATAATATGTTTTGCTAGAATGGCATTTTGTTTCTTTCCAATAGGCCGGATAGCAATGTTGATAATATAATTGCTTACAATCCTTGGGAACCTGAGAGATACCGTATAATTAACATGCCCGAGCAGGAAATTTTTTATAACGTGGTCTTTGGGGACGTCTGTGGGTCTTTACGGTTATTGCTAAAGTTTCATTATGTGAGCCGAGGGATTTGTACTGGGTGCTTCAGAATTTGGCAACTAGAAAACTATGAGGAAGGAGAATGGAGCTTAAAGAAAGAGATCGCCTATGAAGATTTCTTGGTGGACAACGACGATCCCTTGCAAGAAGAGATTAAGGATGAACACGAAAGACCAGAATTAGGGGTTTTGGCTTTGGACCCAAATCATGAGGATGTTGTATACTTGTATCATTCCCCCAACACGTATGGAGAAGACTATCGTGAAAGGATTTTATCATGCAATTTACAGACTAAAAAAGTGAAAGAATTGGAGGGGATTCAGCATCACAAACTCGATAACGTCTTTCGGTTTGTGATACCAGAGTGGCCAACACCAGTTCCTCCGCACCCATAGAATGCTCATCCTACCCTGTGAATTTCATTGCAGGGCTGAGTTCAGCTTCCTCTCTTTTTCCAAGAATAATATATGCCTGTATACCATGATAATTTGGAACTGTATACCATGATAATTTGAGCACATGGATACATTTTTTTATTTAATTGCTGATTGATCTTTGTTTTGCAAAATTACGCACTAAATTTGTGTTTGCTATAATACAATCTGCACATACACATACACATGCTGAGTAGGCTTCCCTGTTCTAGTTTCTATTATTTATATTAGTCAATAACCGGAGAAAACCATCTGGACTGAGATTTATAGGTTATTTTCAGCCTTTACAGGCCGGTTATGCAGCTATGAAAAGTGTCGAAATTCTTACACATACAAGCTTCCTTAATTTCTCTTTAGATTGTATTCAAATTTTACTCCAATTGTACTCAATCTTATACATCAATGAAATTGCTATTTCCTTTACTACATCACCCTAGGACTCACATCTCTAGGAGGGGCAACATATAAACATAAGCAAATTATATCCAATAAAAAAAAATAAACTGAACGAAACTCATCAAAAAGATATGAAGTGGAGAAGAAACACCAATTTCGTTCCATCCCTGGTGTACAAGGCAGCCACAACTAGGGTAAACTCAAAAAGATTCAAAATGCTAAACAACAGTTCAACCTTTCTTGTAATGTTTAAACATGAACATAGCGTAAATACAAATTATATTGTACCAACTGTTGAGCATGTTCCTTGTGAAGATTAGCTGAGTAAGATGGTTTAGATTTGATAGGGATTATGGAATCAAAAAACATGTCAAAGGTCTTTGGTGGCGGATTTGGGGGTTCAGGGAAGTCAAGGAATGATTATCAAGGTGTCAGAAGATCTTCAGGGCGGGAGGAAAGGTTTGCGTCACAGAGGGCTAAACCCATGTCTTTCGCAAGATGGTCAAGGGAGGCAATTCAACGTGCTACGGAAGAGGACAGAGTTCGTACCATTTATTTGGAAAACATACCACGAGGCTGGGTTTCCTCTGATATATACACTGAAATGTCAAAATTTGGTAAGGTCTTGGATATTTACGTTCCTGGCAAATTGTCGAGGAATGGAGTGAGGTATGGTTTCGTGAGGTTCGAGAATTACGGTGATATAGGCACTGTAGTTGAGAAGATAAATAAGTATAGCAATGGTATGCTCTATGCTAATATGGCTAGGGGTCGAAGGAATGAAGCAGGTTTTGCTAAAGGCGGCCAAGGTATGGCGGCAACTACTCATAGTCAGGGGTATAGGAGTCTTGGTATGTATGCCAAGGCAAGAGACGGGCGGTCGTTTTCCCAGGCAGTCGCGATGGATCATAAGCAAGTCTCTCATAAAGGAATGGCTAAAGGGGGTATCGAATCTGTAAAAAATGGGTCCCTGGCTTTCAACCCGAAGAGAGAATGCATGGACACACTGGAAGCGTGTGCTTTCGGCATTCTAGCGTGCGATGTTGTCACTTATGATATCTGCACCAAAATCAAGTCTCTTATTGATGTTGCTGTTGACGTCAAATGTTTAGGAGGTAACCATGTTCTCCTGGCCTTTCAGTCACAAGAGGTGATGTTAACTTGCTTAGAATCGGGACTACTAAGTGAGAGTGGAATCTTTGAATGGTTAAAACCATGGGAGGAAGGGGACTGTGCTACAAATAGATCCTGTTGGTTAAATATCTACGGCGTTCCTCCTCAGGCTTGGTGCGAGGAGTTCTTCAGCATGATCGCTAGTAGATTCGGGTGTTTTCTTAAGCTCCAGAATAGCTTGGTTGGGAGCAATGATCTGGAGGTAGCAAAGGTCCTGGTTCAAACAACATCCACGGAGAGTATTGAGAGGTCCTATATTGCCATGATTAACAGCAGATCGTACGAGATTAGAATTGTAGAGGTCCAGCCTTCGTGTCCCTTTGAATTGAAATGCCTTCTTGGTACCCAGACTCAAAGTTCAGGTGGAAACCAGGTGATACCTTCTGAGAGGAAATCGCATATGCAGCCCATTGGAAGAAGAGTCACAGTATTGGGTGACGGGGGAGTGGGGAATGTCAGCAGCTCTCCCGACCCGGTTGGCATAAGGGAGACAATCAAAGTACGTAGTAAAGGTAAGCAGGTTGTGAGGATTGAGGGAGATGTTGCGAAGGGAGCTAATGTCCGAATGCAAGGGAGATTTTCTAGGTGTGATAAGGCTGGTGCATTGGGAGACGGGGAGCGCATGCCTAAATCAAATTCCCAGGTGTCATGTTCTCTTTATTCAAATGAAGATTGCAAGTTTTTTGTTGCTGACTCCTTGCCAGTTGGATCACCGCATGGGCTGGCTTCTAATTCGGCCCAAAATCAATGTAAGCCCGCGGGCCTTTATGTGGAGCAATGCAAAACTGGTAGTCCAAAAAACCTGGAAACGGATTTGGTGAAGGAATATTATGACACTGTTGGTTTTGAGGAGGGAGGTGAGAGGCGTGCTTTGAAAATTCTGGAAAGAAGGTTCAGAAATATCATAGACCAGGCTAATTTGCGAAGAAGCCTCCATCTTAAAAGAGTGAAGAAAATAAAAGAGGGGGGTAGTGTGAGTGCACTCCATATGGGCGATAGCTCCATTCGAGACGCAGATATAGCACTGAATAATCGTGCAAAGTTTACCTCGGGTGGAGCTTCAGCCGTGTCTTTCAAAGCAGCAGAGGTTAGTAAAACTATTGATGTTGGCTTGGCTCTAGGGCTAGACTTAGGAGAGAATATTCAAGACGTTGAGAAGGTTGTGGGTGATTTTATAGAGAAGGAGTCTGTGGCATGGGTCGCGTTGAGAGCCGAGGAGTGACTGCAGTTGTGTTACTGCTAGTGGGTGTGGTTGTCCTATCCTATGTTTAGTTTTATATCTTGGAATGTTAGGGGGATGGGTGGGAGTTTTATGCAACAACAAATTAGGGAATTGGTGTCGGCTCCTGCTGCTGTGTTTGTGTTGTTATGTGAAACAAAGTGTAGTGGTTGGAGTTTTGTTGAATATACTAGGGTGTGGGGGAGAGGTTCTTTCGATGTAATTGAGGTAAAGGCTTGAGGCAATTCGGGGGGGGGGGGGGGGGGGGGTGGTTGTCTCTACTGTGGGATACTTCTAAATTCCAGTTTAACAGGAGGTTGTGTGGAAATAACTGGATAATTATTACAGGTTTAGTTTTTGGGGAGATTGATATCGCTATTTGTGGAGTATATGGGCCGCTTCGGTGGAGGATAGAATTGCATTTGTGGCAGGATCTTAAGGTGCTGATGCGGGGGATTCAGTTACCTTGGCTTTTAGCCGGGGATTTCAAAGTGGTCTATCCTAGGCTCTACTTAGTTTCAATGGATCAAGATGCATCTGTGGCTGATATCTTTTATTGCGTTGATAATTGCTGGTCTTGGGTGCCACGCCGGAGGAGGCAGTTATTTGTATGGGAGAAAGAAGAGGTTGATAAGATTAAGCTGCTGTTAGTAAATTTCAAATTGGCTGAGACAAAGGAGGACAGGTGGATTTGGATGGGTAGCAAGGATGAAAACTACTCTATTAAAACTGGGGATAAGCAAGTGGTGGGGTGACCAGTGGTGTATACCGGCTTCTGTTGCAAGATCATCCTGGATGACAATCTGCTATGCAGTCATGTGGAGCATCTGGACTGCAAGGAACAAGAAGATCTTTGAGGGCAAGAGTGTGGATTGGGAGAGATTCCTTGATCCTATCCTACTAAGATCTCATGGATCGGAGCCAAACAACCAAGTTATCTGATTTACTTGTATGTGTTGACAGTCTCCAGTCTTGGCATGGTACTGGAAGCAAAATGATGCTAGTGTAGTGGGGTCCTTTTTCTTTGGATTGTATTCTGTACGCTCGTCTGCCATCATTGCGTTGGCCTGACCAGCCCTGTAAATGATATTTGTTTTGCTATTAATAATACACAGTGATTGTTTCCCATGAATAAATTCTGAAAAGTGCAGCGTACAACATTTACATGATTTACCACAAATCTAACATCTAGATTTTCCACTCGGGTAGCCTCTTTAGCATTAGCAAACCCTGTCCATCAAACCCAAACAACATCTTAAAAAGATTGATGACAATATAAAATAAGCACGGAAGAGAAACATGGCACTCAAAAATTTAACGCAATGAAACAGCTAAAATGGTTCATGTTATTCCTGGATATAAATTGCAAGGTTATTTTGATGCAGTGCAAAAAATATTCATAACTCAATATCTTAAGCCAAAAAAAGCACAAAGAGAGAAATGAAAAGACAAACATACAAAAGTTAAACTAGCAATTTTGCAAGACAAATTATACGGGATATAAGTGAACCAGCACACGATTCTAACATGACATATACAGAAAAAAAGGCCAATTATAGTGTCTTAATCCGCCAATTATAGTGTCTAATTAATCAATCGGATGGTCGGGCCTGATGGTGCCCTAGGGTTCGGATACAACAATTATGCGGTTTATATATTTCATAAAAAATATATATATTATAAAATATACAACTAAAACTCTCTCACCTAGGGATGGCAAAAATCCCCAATGTCCCGGGGATCCGCGGGGATGGGGATGGGGTCGATTAATGACCCATAGGGACGGGGATGGGTTTGATTAATGACCCATAGGGATGGGGATGGGGAGGATTTTCAACCCGAGACTAATTTGGGGATGGGGATGGAGATCATAAAACCCGCCCGGCGGGGATCGGCAAATTTATAAAATGACCATTTTACCCTTCTAGTTAAAACTACATATAGGATTTTTAGTCTTTTTATTCAAGTACAAAACAAAAAAGAAAAAAGAATAATATAATATAGACCACAAGTTCTTAAATTCACTTACTTGTATTTTCCATTATCATGTTAGTTATATTTTAAATTTTTGTGGCAATATGTAATGTTAGATAGTAATATATAATTTGTATTTACGCTATGTATTTTGTAATGGCTTGGAACAAAAGTTCAACCTATCTTGTAATGTTTAAACATGAACAATTTGAGTCGTGAGGACCCGTGGGGATCCGCGGGGAGTGCGGGGATCGGGGATGAGGACAATCATGTTGTGAGTGGCATTTACAAAATAGTGTCAAAAATCCTCACTAATAGGCTGAAAATCGTCCTTTCAACCATCATTAGCACCTCTCAGCATGCTTTCATCGAAGGCAGAAGTATCTTGGATGCAGCCATGATAGCTTCAGAATTTATTGACTCCCTGAAGAGAAGTAAAATACCTACAGTGGTGTGGAAGCTTGATTTTCGGAAAGCTTTTGATAGTATATCATGGGATTATCTCTTTCAAGTGATGGAAGCCATGCGTTTCAAACCAAAATGGGTTTGTTGGATAAAGGAGTGCTTGCAATCCTCTTTACTGGCAATTCTCATTAATGGTTCGCCTACTGTGCAATTCTGCATGAGCAAAGGACTAAAACAAGGAGACCCATTGTCTCCATTTCTATTTCTTATTGCAGCAGAGGGCCTAAAGGTGATGATTGATGAAGCTATTTCCACTAGATTGGTGGAAGATTTGAAGATCTATGGCATCCCAACAAATATTATCAATTTGTAGACGGCACGCTTCTTATTGCAATAGTTGATGAGTATTCCTTATTGAACCTGAAAAGAGTTTTGAGGTGTTTTGAATTGTTCTCTGGTTTGAGCATATATTTCTTCAAGAGTGGTTTGGCAGGTATCAATATTGACAACGAGAAAATCAATCAACTAGCCGAATTGTTGCTCTGCAAGGTGGAGAAGTTACCATTCAAATACCTAGGATTGCCCCTGGGTGCAATATGAAAAAGATGGACAGTTGGAAACCTGCGATAGAAAAATTTCAAAAGAGGCCAAAATCATGGAAGTCCAGGTTTTTATCCTTTGCAGGTCGAGTGTTGTTAATAAATTCTATCCTTTCATCCCTCCCCCTCTACTTTATGTCCCTATTTAGGCTTCCTGCTGCAGTAAACAAAAAACTAGTACAAATCCAAAGAAGATTTCTTTGGAGTGGGTGCACAGAGAAAGGTAAAGTTTTCTAGGTGGCTTGGTGTAAGGTTGCTCGTCCTAAAGATTTCGGTGGCCTTGGCATTGGCTCATTGATCATAAAGAACAACAGCTTGTGCTTCAAGTGGTATTGGAGATGATGACGTATAACCGAGGGGGGTTTAATTTACAATTTATGGCATCATAGCATACCAATTATGTGCATTTATGTGAGCATGTTGTTTTGTTGTATAGGTTTTGATATCGGGCAGTTTCCCGAGGAGCCGGCTTGGGACCGGTTATTGTCTTCAGAGTTGACTAATCGGCTAAGGTGAGGATGGATTTTCTTCGATATGTGCCTATATTACTCGGTTGTTGTGTTTGATGATTGATGTACTGTTGAGTGTTGCATTTGCTGTGGTTTGATTCGGGATGGTTATCCAAGTGCCTTGATTGATTTTGGGATATTTATCCTTATGATTTGACTTTGGGATGTTTATCCCCGTGCATTGAGTTTTTGGATGTTTATCCCTGTGTCTTTTTGGTATAAAGAATAATGGATTAAATAATAAAATGTGATAAGGATGTCGATGCTTGGTTTTGGAATGGGAAGTCTATCCCAGTGTTTTGGTTAAGGATGTTGATCCTTGAGATTTGGTTTTGGATGATGATGATATAATTGTCACGTGGTAAGTAGTGGTACGACTCGATGGTTTAAGATTGTTTTGTGGTGGCCATGAACTGGGTTACTTGTGATAAGCATGTCTATGCTTGAGATGTCTATCCCGTTGTTATATTTGGGATGTCTATCCCGGGGTTACTATTTTGGGATGTCGATCCTTGGGCTCTCTTGGTTTTGATCTGGCACCCGAAATATGTTGAGAACCAGGTTTGACCCCTAGCTTATCTGTGACGGGGCCTGGAAAGATAAAATTAGAAATTAGATTTTTGTTTAAGTCTTTTTGGTCTTGGACAAGTTTTGGGTCGAGTCTTTTGGATTCATATATTCTGGCTGTTGTGCCTATTTTCGACCTTGAGTATTTTATAGTGTTACATATTGATTGTCTATCCATGGTTGGTGAGCACTTCGGACTCACCCCTCACCTGCGGGCTTTCATCCCGGATTTACGTGTCGATGTCCCCGAGATCGGGTGACTTGTATTTGATGTTGGGCCGTTGAGCTGTTATTTCTGATATTTACATTGTTTGTGCCACGTGTTGGCAATGTTGTTCAGTAAATACTGTGAGTTGGGTAACTAGAGGTCTGGTCGTTTTATTTTGGTAGCGGAGCGTGTGGTTGGTCCTTGGGTGATTGTTTTGCTTATTTGCTGTGCATAGCTCGCTCTATATGTTTGTTATTTTGCATTTTTGTCATTTATTTAGTACATGCTAGATCCAGTCGAGGGACGCCAGCTTGCTACAGAACATTCACATAAGAGGTAAATGATACCATAAACATGCAGAAACATAAATATTATTACTACTAATATTAATATTATATTATCATTATTATTTAAAATATTCATCTTCTTGGTACAACGTTGACCCTGAAGCTATTGGGGTCATTGGTAATGTTGACTCTGATGCTATCGTTCCACGAGAACCACATACCGCCCGTGTTGTTCTGGCCAGGAAGCTCGAATTGGTTTGCTGGAGGGAACCGGAGTGGGATGACACCGTGATCGTCTTCAGGCTACCACTGGGTCTCTGTGAGTAGAACCATGTTGGGCTTGTACTGGTTCTTCAGATCCCTCAGGATACGCGAAAACTCCTGGGAACGCCTAGCGATTCCTCTGCAGTTATACACCAGTAGACGGGCCTTTGGCCAAGTTGGTGGTAACCGAGTTACTCTGGGCATGCTTTGGGCAGTCATCGAGAGTTGGTAGTAGGTGCCTTGGTCCAGGAAATGGCAAGTAGGCTCTAGGTTGAATTCCTGAAGTCTTTCAGAAATGAAAAACATGACGGAATTGGCTGAGCCGTAGAAGGAGGTCCTCAAGGTGCTTTGGTCCTCTAGGAAGAACGTCTCTTCCATGGGAGTGACGAAGAACCTGGAGGAGTAGAGTTTGTCGGCGAAGACCAGACGAGGAATCCTACCGAGCTCATTCAGTAGTTCCTCTGGACGTTTGTTGATCAGACTGTAGGCCAACCGGTTTCTTCTTCCGAGGGAGGCACCCTCGACGAAGAAGACGGACGATGGAGCAGGCATGTTGTCTCGACGCGTTGTGTTTTACTCTTTTTGAACGTTGTGATTTCTTTCAGATGCTTTGTGGTTTTTGCTTACCGTTGTTTTGCCTTTTATAGAAAAATGTTTACCTGTTTTTCAAAGAATAGACCCCACCTGTTCCCGAAAGAAAAAAGAAAGAAGGGAAAAAAAAAGAAAGAAGGAAAAAGAAAAGAAAAGAAAAGAGAACGAAATAGTAAAGAAAAAGAAAAAAAAGAGAGGAAGAAAAGTAAGAAAATAAAAAAAGGGGGAGAAGTAAATAGTAAAAAAATGAAAAAGAAAAAAAAGAGGAAAAAAATAAAAAGAAAACAAAATAAAATATTTTTCAGGGATAAGAAAAGTAGATTCTTTTCACAAAACTCCAAACCTTTACGATCTTCAAGATTTTTCTTTTTGAAAATATTGCCATGGTTCGAAATTTTGCTTCGTCACTTTATATGGTTTTCGGGCTACAAACATGAGTGTTTTTCAGCTCGTTTTCTTCTTATATTTTTCTATCACGGTTGTTTTGGCTCTTCTTTTTATGGTCTTTCCTGCAGCTTTTATCACATGCATCCGTGACCGTTGTGGCTAGATTGATGGGACCATACCTCAGGTGGAGTGCATGTGCGACAAGGTTACACCTGTTTGGACATCATGGGGGGATACGATATCTGGAAGACGTTCTTGGCTTGTGGACAGGTGGATATCGTTTCTTTCGAGGGACACAGGACATTCTCGTGATCATCACCTTGCGAGTTAACGGATGTCGTTTTCGCAAGGAGAACCGATATCTCCGTCGGCTATACGAGTTGTTTTTCTTGGGTTCGAGGACGTGTACGATCGATCAAGAGCATTGAACATGAAAACGAGTTTTGTTTTGTTTTTAATTTCTTTATGTTGGTTTTACTTCCTTTTATTGGTTCTGTTTTTAACATCTTTATGTTTGATTTATTTTCCTTCTTTATGGTTTGTTTTGCTTTAAAATTTTTTACTTTTCTGTTGAACATGAGTTTTCATAACTTAACAAGAGAATTGTTTTAAAGAAAAGTTGTTTATTTTATTTTTTCTTAAAGTTTTACAATACAGAGAAGAAGTACTCTATTGAGTAACATGCTTCTCAAGGTCTTTTACAAGCTTTTGGATGTTTTTCATGTGAGGAAAAAGTTCCGCACACGCCAGTTCTATCTGCATCACCGTAGAGCTGACCTTCTTCAGTGAAGTGTTCAGTTGCGTTAGTGTCTGCAGTGGAGTATCGCTGGGAGCAGTTGCCTTGCCCTTCCTATCCTCAGCTTTCTTGTTGGCACGCTTCTTTTGCCATCATGGGGAGACCACCATATCTTCCTTCAGACTGATGATGTTTGTCTTAGACCGCTTCTTGGGAGGTTCCTCATCGGAGCTTGTCGGGAAAGCAGTACCACCGATATAGCTGTTATCCTCAGAGTCTGAGGTGGTTCTTGTTTTTAGTGGAGAGTCCATGACTGAGAGTGAGTTCTCAGTTATGATGTTCGGTTTATATAAGCGGAGGAGATGTCGCTTAAGGGTATAAGCGGTATCTCGCGTTGAGCTTGGACAGCTGGTAGAGTATACCAGAAGCTTATCGTGGTAGGACCCACGGATAAGATGGAATTTCGAGGACGAAATTTTTTTTAAGGTGGGTAGAAAGTAACAGCCCATGTAAAAATTTGGTACTTTTACTGGGACTGTAAAAGTCATTATACAGTAATTTACCGAATGAATTAATCTTGGGTAATTAATTCAAGGTAAATCGGGCATCGTTTTTCGAAACCGAGGTTTTTCCCGCACTCGGGATTTTTCCGTGGATTTTTCGGACCTAAGTTGGTATTTTTCGGGTCTCGGAATCCTCAGAAAAATCACACCAGAAATATAACTAAGGTGGTATATCAGTTATTTTCTGGTCCGGACGGTACACGACTTACCTGCATGATTGAGTCTGCGCCACCTTGTTCCTGTGTCGCCCGTGCCTTGCTTTTACTATGTCACCAGTACCATGCACACCTATAACCCCGTGATTTTCTGCACCCAGTACACCATCACATCCATCTTCACCTACTAAAAATCCACTTCTAGTAACCCTTTCTTCCTTTACAAAACTATATTCAGTAACCATCTTCTGCTCAGAAAACCAAACCGGAAAAAGAAAGAAAGAAAAACACCACACACCCACCAGTCCAGACCCGCCACGTCATCGTCACCTTCCTTCTCCTCCACCACGGTTACTGTTCACACATAACCGTTCTGCGCCACCACACACATCACCACCCCCACCGAAGCCTTCCCCTCACCGTCGTCGTCCGAACGAACCCATCGCCGCCCGCCCTCGCCGCTCGACGCGCCGCCAGCGGCCAAGGACCCGACGGTCGCCTTCCTCTCCTCACGCTCATCTGCACCACCGCCGCAGCAAGGCACGACGACGCCGCCTCCACGATCTGCAGCTGGTCCACCTCGCGCCTACGTCCCGTGTGTGTCTCGCCTCGCTGCTTCGTCACCCGCTAGGTGAGTTGCAGACCCGCGGGTTGAAGGTCCGGGTCGAGTTTGACCCGTCTACATAAATGGGTCGTGGCTTGAGTTGAGTCTTGGGCTGCGCGGGTGCTGGGCCAAGCTTGGCTCGGGCCTGCTGCTTGGTCTGGGCTTTGACCTGGGCTGGCTTCCTTGGGTTGGTTTTCCTGGGTTGGGCTGGGTTGGTTCAATTAGTTTGGACTGGCCCAAATCTTTTTTTTTTTAAAGAAAATAAATAAAATCTGGAAAAAGAGGAATATATTTACATAATAAAATATATAATCCTGAAAAAAAAGTAGCTTATATAGATTATATTTTTTGGAAATAATTTTTTTGGTATACCTAGTATATGGTTATGTTTTAGAAAATAATTACTTAGACATATTATTTTGGAAAATTAAGGTAATTATGTTATGGTTATTTTAATAATAATATGGTAAGTATGAGTTGTAGTATTTTGGAAAAAATATATATATATGAAGTATATGAATATGTTTTACCGGAAAAAAATCAAATGATATCACTAACAATATTTCAAGAAAATGTAATTATAAAATGAATTTCCTTTGAAAAATATATTATAAGAGTAAATAATTTTAGGAATGGGGTATATATACTATGAAAATATTTTGGAAATAAATATGGTATTGTATACTCTGGGGAATATTTCACTAAGTACATAAAAAATACCTTTTTCTTTGAAATATAAAATAATAATATTTGGTAATTATATTTTGGCAAGTATAATAATTTTATGGAGAAGATGACGTATAACCGGGGGGGGGTTTGTTTAGTTTACAATTTATGGCATCATAGCATACCAATTATGTGCATTTATGTGAGCATGTTGTTTTGTTGTATAGGTTTTGATATCGGACAGTTTCGCGAGGAGCCGACTAGGGACTAGTTATTGTCTTCAAAGTTGAGTAATCGGCTAAGGTGAGGATGGATTTCCTTCGATATGTGCCTATATTACTCGGTTGTTGTGTTTGATGATTGTTGCACTGTTGAGTGTTGCATTTGCTGTGGTTTGATTCGGGATGGTTATCCCAGTGCCTTGATTCATTTTGGGATGTTTATCCTCATGATTTGACTTTGGGATGTTTATCCCTGTGCATTGAGTTTTTGGATGTTTATCCCTATGTCTTTTTAGTATAAAGAATAATGGATTAAATAATAAAATGTGATAAGGATGTCGAACCTTGGTTTTGGATTGGGATGTCTATCCCGGTGTTTTGGTTAGGATGTTGATCCCTGAGATTTGGTTTTGGATGATGATGATATAATTGTCACGTGGTAAGTAGTGGTACGACTCGATGGTTTAGAACTGTTTTGTGGTGACCATGATCTGTGTTACTTGTGATAAGCATGTCTATGCTTGGGATGTCTATCCCGTTGTTATATTTGGGATGTCTATCCCTGGGTTATTATTTTGGGATATCGATCCCTGGGCTCTCTTGGTTTTGATCTGGCACCCGAAATATGTTGAGAACCAGGTTTGACCCCTAGCTTATCCGTGACGGGGCCTGGAAAGATAAAATTAGAAATTGGATTTTTGTTTAAGTCTTTTTAGTCTTGGACCAGTTTTGGGTCGAGTCTTTTGGATTGATATATTCTGGCTGTTGTGCCTGTTTTCGACCTTGAGTATTTTATAGTGTTGCATATTGATTGTCTATCCATGGTTGGTGAGCACTTCGGACTCACCCCTCACCTGCGGGCTTTCATCCCGTAGGTTGGGTTATTTGTGGTTCAGGTATGATGCATTCCAGACAGGCTGCGGCGTTATCCCTCGGACAGGACTCGGAT
>JAKUCV010005011.1:59047-100892 GCA_028386065.3 Turnera subulata | reverse complement strand
GTCTCATACCTCTCATGCCTTGCTTGCTCATCAAAGAGCATTTTCAGGTGTTCGATCATATGGAGCGTGTAACGCCCCGAAATTCGTTAATTGATTTTTCCGGAATTTTCGAAATTGTCGGTATTCAATTTCCACTTTTACCCTTGCAGAGTTCCGGGAGTCTTTGGTTAAGAAATTACTGATATAATTAATTGATTCACTTTGAAAATATTATTTTCACCTTTAGAATCGATCCTTGTTCGGGAATAATTGGAGTTCCGGGGTGAAATACGGGGTTTGTCGTAGTTTCACTCAAAACAACGTCGTTTTGAATTAAAGTAAGAAAAAAAACAAATAAAATCCTAACCCCACTATTCATGTGTTGACCAGGGGAGAAGTTGACCGCGCCTTAGACCAAAACGACGTCGTTTTGGGTCTAGGCCGGCAACCCTACCTCCCTTCTCTTTTCTTTTCTTTTCTTTTCCCTACTTCCCTATTTCTTCTTCCTTTTCCAGTTACCCGCCGCCCTCTCCCCACGAGTTCCTCTCCCATGTTTGCACCCGGATTCTTCTACTCCCCACTTTCTTTCTCTCTCGATTTTTGGCTGCAACTTTTCCCACGTTCCCTTCTTTCCTCTCTATTCTTTTCTCAAAACCGTTGCCTCTGTGTTCTTCCTCTCCTTTTTGCGCCGCCACCCTGTGCATCAGTTGAAGCTACCGCCGCCGCCACGGCCGAGACAAGACGTCGCCGCTGCCTTGTTGCTTCGCGTCCCTCCATTTTTACACGAGGGAGAAGGCGAGGCGAGGCGAGGCGGGGCTGGTTCGCGATTTGGGCTCGGTGGCGAACGGCATTGGCGGTGCTGGTCCGGTGTTGTTGGGCCGGGCTTGGATGCGACGAGGGTCGCCACTGCCTGTGTTTCCGTCCTTGGATATCGAGGTCACTTCGGGCCGTTGGTGTTGGACTCGAGCCATAGCCGGGTCGGGTTAACGAGGGACGGTAGACCTGCGAATTTGCCACCACCGGGGTAAGTGGCCGCGCCATCCTTTCCCCCTATTATCTTCCCTTCTGTTCTTTTGCCGAGTTTCATTTTCTTTTTCTCTCTTATTGCTGAGTTGTATGGACTCTGTTGCCTCTTCTTTGTTGTGGAATCGGATGGTGGCGGGTCTGTTGGCACGGTTTTGGTACTGGATCGTTGTGTTAATGGCGGAACCGAGCCTTGCAGTGCAGTTGTGGGTGCGGCGGAAATCGTCTTGCAGTAAACGTTTCCGGTGCCTTTTTCTTGTTTTTAATTTGTTGTTGGTGCTTTGTTTTTGCTGTGAAATTGGATTGCATGATGGATTATGTTGCTTTGATGTTCGGCAATCGTGTTGGGAGTTCTAGGCTTATGCGTCTGCTGGTAATTTAGGTTGCGGTCGGTTGTTATCCAATAATTTGACGCTAAGTGTGGCATAGTGGAGTAGCATTTCTTGAACATTAATAAATTGGATGGGGAGATTGTTTTCTAAGTATTTTCTGGTTTGTAATGAGTTTATTAATTCTTTGTTTGTAAACCATGATAAATTACAATTTGGGCTTTGGCTTGGTTCAAAAGTGGTTGGTAATAGCCTTGGTAGATGTGGTACTACAATTATGGGAGAATGCTTTGGTTTTCATACGGTTTTACAAAAGTGAACAGTGAAATAATAATATTCTTGTTTGAGGACGAGTACATGGTGAAATGATGGATTATCTTGTTGAGTGGTCCGGGATTGGTAGTAAAGTACTTGCTGGAATTTTAGTTGAGTTTGGGTTTTATGTCGCAATTTGACACTAGAGGGATAATGAAGTAGTGTGGCTGAAACAATTAATATACAAAGTCGGTAGACCGTTGTTCTAAAATAGTTTCGGGTTTCTAACGAGTTGTATTAAACTCTTGTTTTTTAAACCTTGGGGAATTAAGATAATAGGGGTTGGTCTATATATATACATATTAAACACTGCTGGGTTTGAATCTTTATAAGTATGTACATTTGTAAACGAGGTAGTGACAGCCTTGTGTTAATACTTGGTTGATGTGGTTAATAGTTTCATATAATAAGCACATGCTAAGACCTTGCGTAAGTCAGGTGAACAAGGATATGGGGATGCCTGTATTTATAATTAAACTCTTGCTTTTAAACTTTGGTAAATAATGACTCTTGAGCATTGGGTCTGATTCAAAATGAATTGTTAATAACTATGTTGGATAATAGGTTTGACTATATTTATATAAATGGTGTTTTGTATCTAGCTTTCAAGTGGAGTTTTATAAAGATAATAGGGCATACCCTGTAGTCTCTTATAGTTCCTACGTCACGTTGAGGTTCATTAACATTGAAATCATATAGCTAGGTACCTGGCATGCCTACATTCCTTGTCTTTTAAATGAATGTATAAGTGATACATGTGACTATATGTTTAGGCTTTGGATGTACTTGAGGAGTAACCCGATGGAGTGCTAGCTTCTAAATGATTTCAGGTGAGGACTTATAAACCTTTGTATGCATTACTGCCTACAATGCTCGGTTAATTGTTTTGGAATTTAAAATGGTGTGGTTTGTTTGGTCTTTAATGCTGTATGCATGCTTGCCTGATGTGCTGATGTTGTTAATTGCGAAGTGTATATATTGATGATATCTTTGATGCGGTATGCCTGATTAAGTGAATTGTGTGCCGGTGTAATATGATATGCCAGTTGAGCATGTTTGTTTGTGATGCTAAATAATATGATTTATGGATTTGTGTTTGTGTGGTGGACTGTGGGCTGGAGGCTCGGACTTGAAAATAAGAAATTAAATTCCACACAACACTGTTGAATCATAACATATGGTACAACTCTTAATGAATAAATGAGAATAACGAATTGTAATAAAGTCTACTGTGGGGCTGTTGACCGGTTGGTTCGAGCGGGAAGTAATACCCCTCGGGATGGCATGCGGGTTTGCATGTGGGCCTATGATGGCCGATTCTACCTCCCTCTTTCTATCTCCCCCTTTCTACCTCCCTCTTTCTCTCTGTCTCTCTCTCTCTCTATGGATATTTTGGGCTTCGTGCCTTGTTTATTTGGGCTTATGCCTGGTTGTCCCATGAGACGGGACCGAGCTCAACGCACACAGTAGAGGGCCTTAATAAAAATATTTAAACCTAATAACAAAGATAATGGTATAAGTAATGACAAGTGTTGGTTGTAATTTGATGATGTTCTGCTCTGTGTTTTGTGGTTGTTGTTGTTTGATGCCGGTGTATTTGTGGTTGATTTGTTTTGTATATTATTGGTTTATTTGTCTGCGGTGAGACAGTGGTTGGTCTCACCCCCTCACAGTTTGACACAGGTTAGCTGATCGATGATCAGAAGAGCATATCGGCAGGTGGCGGTGCTTTCCTCCTCGGGTCGGATCCATAGGGTGCATTACATTCATATTTGTTTATGTGTTTGTCTTCCGCTGCATACTCGAATTGTATTACATGTTGTATGATATATTGCGTAATTAAATGATGATTATTTTATTTGTGTCGTATCCCGGGTAGAAAGGGCAATTCAGTCTTTTCACTTGCTTTAGTTAATATAATTAGATATTTTGGGATGCGGGTGTTTAGTTGATGATTTTCGTGTCCCGGAAATGGTATGGGCAATTTAGTCATTTTATATTAAATTTTTAATTTATATTAATAAATTGGGACACGGGCGTTTCAGTTGGTAGCGGAGCAGGCTTTAGATCCTTGGGAATGTTTTGAAATGTTTTGTGATCTTTTGTGCATATGTCTGCTCCTTTTTGAGTCGATTGTCGCATTGTCTTATGCATTCATGTTGTGATACTTACTATGGATCCGGAGGAGGACACGCACCTGCTGAGGGTCGGAGTGACCCGGTATTGTCATTGAAATGACATGTTGGCCTTTACAACTTGGCTGTAGCAAGTTTATTTTTGTGGAATATCCACTGTTTTGACAGAGTCGGGGTAGACTCTTGACTCTTTACTTGTATCCTCTGTCTGTGTGGAACTGGCCAATACAAGTAAGAACTATCAATTTGTTTTTGGATGTTATGTCTGTCAAGAGATGATCTGATATGATTCTTGTGATTTTGTTGATCTTGGTGATCATGCTATGTGTGGTCTGATTATATAAATTTGAGGATTTGAAGTTACTCGTGAAATTATAATATGGATTTAATCCTGTTTGGAGTTCGAGATGATAATTTCTTGAATTAGTCTGAGGATGATTTAATGATATAATTGGGGGAAACATCTTTTAAAGATACTTGAGGTAATAAACTTGGATGAGTTTGGGGTTGATCTAATGGTATATTTGGTGAATTATGTTTCAATGATACTTGAGGTACTTGACTTTGTGGAGATTTGAGATATTAGTGGTGATTGTGATAATAAGGTTTTGATCATGAATCATTATTGAGGTTATAGCTCATGTGCGGTTGAGGATTTCGANTGTTTAGTTGATGATTTTCGTGTCCCGGAAATGGTATGGGCAATTTAGTCATTTTATATTAAATTTTTAATTTATATTAATAAATTGGCACACGGGCGTTTCAGAGCGCCCCCATTTTCTCATGTTGCTTCTGAAGCTCAGAGTCCATGGTTATCAGCATAAGGCATGCTGCATTAATGCATCATCAAGATGCTTCTTGCAAGCATCCCTTTCTGCCCTTGGAGCACTAGGCACCGGTTTATTTGGAACTGGCCCTTCGAGAACATACAGTTTCTTTTCTTGTTTGAGGACAATCCTCAAATTGCGATACCATTTCAGAAAGCTATTCCCATTCAACTTTTCCTTCTCAAGGACCGATCGGAGTGAAATTGTGCTAGTGTTTTGTGCCATGGAAACTCTACAACAATGATCAACTCACACAAATAAGAGTCATGCATACAAAATTATTTAACAAGGAATTCTATTAAATGATACTCCTACTACATAAATCAAGACAATTATATAAGTAGGCCAAGATCCATATTTCACTACTAGATAAGTCAGCTTTGGCTGATCGCTTACTTCATAGTTATTTAGGTAGACAACTCTTGTCAATTACATCTCATGTAACTCTTGGATAGTTGAGTGAACAATACTTGTTCTAGTCTATCTCATAGACTTAGCTCAACTCCTTGCCTCCAAGTCCTTAATCCTATTAAGATGACCTAGTTAAGTTCAACACCATAATAAGCAGTTCCGATATTACAATTATCGCGTCGCACCTTGCTAGGATAAACATTGGCACCTTACTTTGGCAAAACCTACCAAATATTGATCTAAGGAATGATGAGTGCTTATCATGGAAGGCAACACAAGAGGAACTTAATATTTTCATCAACATATCATTCCTATACATCACATGCATGTTCTTGATAAATCATATATTGATGTTTGTAAATTTGGAAACCAAAATTACATGTGAACATCGATGTCTAACTTAGAACATCGATGTTTTGAGAATCTGATTCTCCCAACTATTTGGCTGAGGCTCAAGAACATCGATGTTCAACACTTAAACATCGATGTTTTGAGTAACTTGAACTCTAAACTATTTGACCGAGGCTCTAGAACATCGATGTTCAACTCTTAAACATCGATGTTGTAGAGTCCTGAAAAAATTCAAGATTTTGGCAGTAGCATTTTAACATCGATGTTGATCTTAAACATCGATGTTTGAACTTTTGGAATTCAAGAACATCGATGTTTAACACTTGAACATCGATGTTGTGAGAGTTCTGGAACTTCAAACCGATTTGGCCGAGGCATTTGAACATCGATGTTTAACTCTTACACATCGATGTTTAATGCGAACATAGATGTTTATCACACAACATCGATGTTTAGAAGGTTCGGCCAAGGCTAACCTTCATCAGAACGTCGATATTTTTAACACAACATCGATGTTCAGAAGGCTCGGCCGGGGCTGATCTTCATGTGAACATCGATGTTCGTCTAACCAACATCGATGTTCAGGCCCTGCTGTACTAGAACGACAATTGTCTATACACAAACCGACACTCGATTTTTCCTAGTCGAACTCTTCGACTTACGGCCAACAACACCTTGATAAATATCATATACCAATCAAGTGCTTGTTGTCAAAACACTTTTGACAAAAACACAACATCAACATGTACAAAATTCATTCAGCACATCACATATACAAAATGAACTCAGCATATCACATATACTATCATGTTCATACTACATCACATGCAACATATGAACACGTAATTCAGTTTAGCATTTCACAAGAGGCTCCGATACCATTGTAAGTAACCGGGTCATGCAAATTGACAATCAAATGCAAGAAAATGCGCAGCGAAAATCCCGGTACTCATGGAGGATCCATGTGAAACTGCGTAAACCGAGTTATAGAAAACATTCCTTGTTCGGTTGTGGTCTTTCACCCAACTAATGATCCGAATCAGCAAGAGCCGGACAGCAATCCCGCCCCTCTACGGTATCCACATGAACCGTGATAACTAGTTGGAATCGTCACACGACTTCCAACCCGAGCACCCCCGAACTGATGTGCTAGCAGCAGGTTTCCGGGAGCTAGTGTTTGTGGTGTTTTTCTTCTTTCTCAAAGAAGGTGTGTGTGGTCTGAAAAACAAGACACTCTCAAGACCTCAATGCTCTGAAAATTTCAGACTCAAAAGTGATGAACACAAAGCATAATCTGATTATGCTTAATCAATTCCCACTAACAATAGCAAGACAAGGTGGCCAACACCTTTGGCCAACATGATTAGCTTTTAGCTAATCATGTCTCCACTAATCTCTTAATGGGATTACACATCACCATGCACTGATTTGGTTCGATAAATCAGACATTTAGCAAACCAAACCAGCCCAAAACGACCATGGTCCAACCATGGTCCAACCACTGTCCAACCACAAGCTCAAACACCTAGTTCAACCACGGTCCAACCATGGTTCACCCACCAGCTCGAATCAACGGCTCTAAGTGTGTGACCCTGTAGGCACTTGTAATGTTCGGCAATAATTGTAAACTCATTTACAATTATAAGCAAAAAGCGGCGTCTAGCAACACATCATTGTTACCCGAACGACAAGATCAGTACTGATTCATAATGCCTCGGAAACATGTCATCGTCCCTTCGTCCAATTATTAAGATTAAAAACGAGACATGGAATGTGTCAATCTCGTATATGTTTAATCTCGGTTTCTTGATCCTCGAGTTAACCGTGTAAAACGGATACCAATGATATCACCATATCATCATCCGAGCATGGGCATGCATTTATGGTTCAACTATATCAAGAAACCATCCGATAATATACCTGTTATATGGGTTGGACGAATCCCCTCTGGATCATACAAAACCCACTACACATTTATCATATACCCAATGATTACACTAAGGTCTACTCATTTACGAAATAGCCAAGAGTAATATCAAAGTATACGACTCATATGTTGGGAACCTTGATGATCGCAGGTCTAAGGACAATACATATAAGAACCGCTGTTGACAAACATATAACGTTCCATGTAGCGTTCTTATGTGGGTCGGTCCAGTCCACAAGTTCTCTAACTTGTACCCGTATGTAGAATTCATATCTCATATGTAATTCTCAACATACGCTATTCTTAATTTATTATTACAACCCATCCATAATAATAATCGACTAGGGACATTTAAGAATATCGAATATTCTAGGCTTATAAATATGTGCAAGCGTTTATCTCATAAACGATATCTATTGGAATAACCTTAATGTGTATACATGACTACATATAAACAACCATTGATTGGCTTTTGGGCATATTACATTAACGATATGGGCTTTAGGCCCAATGGATAGTTAACCCAATAACTAATATTGATATGGGCTTTAAGCCCAATTGCATAAATAGATAATTATGGATGCAGGAAGTGGGCCTTAGGCCCGAGAGTTGTTTAAGGTTTGAGTTGGGCTTAGACCCTGTGAGCCTTTAGTTAACATGCATTCATCACATTCTATATGAACATTATGTGGTTGCATTTTGTTATGAATATAGGAGAGTTGAGGCAGAACGAGGCTTCGGCTTCCGAGACAGTTGATATGGCCCAGGTGAGGATATATAAACCCTTGTATGCATTACTGCCTACAATACTCGGTTAATTGTTATGGTACATTAAATGATAATATTTGTTTGGCATTTAAAGCTATGTGCGTGTATGCCTGTTGTGTTGATGTTGTTGTTGCACGGTGTATCATGATGATGATATCTATGTTGTTGTGTGCCTGATTATGTGAACTGTGAGATTATGTGATATGATATGCTAGTTGAGCATGAGATGTTGTTATGATTGAGTAATGATATAAGACTTTGTGGTTTGTGTGGAGATTTGAGGCTGCAGGCCCGGACTTGAGAATAAGATGTTAAATCCACACAACCCTGTATAATCATAACATATGGCACACAAAACTCTTAAAGCATAATTGAGAATAACGTACAACAAAAATATACTATTGTGGGGCTGTTGACCGGTTGGTTCGAGCGGCAAGTGATACCCCTCGGGATTGCATGCGAGATAGCATGGTATATGCGGTTTAGCATATGGGTCTATGATGACCGGTTCTACCTCCCTCTTTCTATCTCCCCCTTTCTACCTCCCTCTTTCTCTCTGTCTCTCTCTCTCTCTATGATGATATTTGGGCTTGGGCCCTGATTGTATTTGGGCTTATGCCCTGGTTGTCTGATCAGACGGGACCGAGCTCGGCGCACACAGTAGAGTGACCTAATAAAATATACAAACTTAATAAAATAATCTTTCGTGGGATAACAAACAGTTGATTCTGTGATTTGTATATTGGCTTCTATTGCTTGATACCGGTGTATTTGTAGTTGATTTGTATTTGTATACTTTGGTTTACTTGCTATGGTGAGACTGTGGTTGGTCTCACCCCTCACATCTTTACACAGGTTACTTGATCATCGGTCAAGAATGCATATCAGCAGGTGGCGGTGCTTTCCTCCTCGGGTCGGATCCATAGAGTTCAGTACATGCATGTCACTTTATGTTATTACTATCTTCCTCTGCGTACTCGTTTTCTTGTGTAATTTACTATATAATTGTACATGATTAGGTTGTTATATCGTATCCTGGGACAAAAGGGTAATTTTTTTCATTTCACATATTTTAATTAATTTAATTGGTCATTTTGGGATAGGGATGTTTCACCTTCGACCTCTCCTTCCAGGATATGACAATCGTCTTCCCAAGTTCTCCAGTTGCAGTTTGGGCTCCGCTTTGCACATTGGGGGTATGAGCATTGTCTGTTTTCTCTCTTGATGCACTGCTACATAGTAACAAACAAAGTGTTAAATGGATCATTCACAAATTGAAATCGAAATTGAATCTGTTCACACACTCACACATTCACAAATAACAATGACACACACACACATTCACAAATGCAACTTACCTTGATGCAAGCGGTGGCATTGGCAACCTCGGCAGCTGATCAACGTCCATTGCCACTGCATCACGATCTGTCGCTGGAGATGCAGCAGAGCTTTCCACAACGGATTGACTGGCAGCAACAAAATCACCCATCTACAGAAACAAACAAAGAAAATCGAAACAATCAATTAGCATTTACCACAAATAATTAGCCAGTAGAAAACAAAATCGAAACAAACAGTTAGCACCAACGATTAAGCACATAAAATTGTAAAAATTACACTAGAAGTTGAATAATAAACTTACTAGACTGATCAATTGCAAGCCAATAGGACGAATTTGGCCAATTAGGGTTCTGGTTCTGATTTGGGGGAATTACTGTTCTACTTCGAGAATTGGGGGTTTTGGGTTTGGGACTTTGGGGATTGCTTGTAATGTTGATAAGATTGAGGGAAAGTGAAATTTGGCTGGTGGTGGCTTCACTGTCGCCGCCGTCACGCGCGACCTAGAGAGTTTTTGTGTTTCGACCTTTGCGCTTGGGGTTTCTATGTAGGCCGATTGGAAAAAGGGATGAGGAAATACGTTGGAAGAAGGGAAGAGGAATAGAATACAGGGGGTTGCTTCACCGTCGCCGCCATGAATCGCGACGAATCGGTGGGTGGGCTTGTTTGTGTGTGGAGAGAAGAAGAGAGAATCGGGCGACGAAGAGAAGAGAAGAGAAGAGAGAGAAGAGAATTTTGGATTTTTAGGGTTAGATCGATTTTAGTTAGCTGCGTAGGGTTTGTTTTCGTGGGTTGGGTTTTTTTTTCAGTTGGGTTTGGGTTTCATTAAGTGTTTGGGGCTTGGGTTGGGTTGATAGCAGTGGGCTCGTGTGTGTAGGGGTGTAAGGGGGGTGTCGGTATCGGCAATACCGTTAACCGACGGTATTGCACGCCTCCTGCCGAGAAGCGTAGCGGTGCTTATCGGCTCGGCACAATCGGATGGGGTGGCGGTAAAACCCTGCGATTTCTGTGCCAATACCGTCGGTTTTCGGTCGGTATCGGCACGGAACAATCGGCATGGTTATTTTGCTCACCCCTAAGTTAGAGTGATGAACTTTATGTGCAAAAAAAAAAAAGCAAGTTGGAGGACAAACACTTACAATTAAACTAACAGCACCAAACATGTAATACGAAAATCGCATCAATTAGCATACAGAGAGGTGGAACACAAGCCTGTATTTATCGTTGAACCCTTTCTTGTCCATAACACTATCTAATGAGATTTTTTTTTTGAGTGAGCATAACTTATATTCATTATATAACAAACTCAAATACATCATATACTTATAATACAGCATCAAACTTACTATTACCATCACTAAAGTACCTATAAACATAGACTTTACTGTATTCAAATCTAACTAACTATCCGAATTTTATTAAGTAAATACAACAAATCTCGATTCCAACCATGATTGGTTTGCACAAGGAAAACTAGGCGGTTTTAAATTAACTAGTGCGGCTCCTGTCTCCTGACACACTCAAGAGCCTCCTGAGTGTTGGTTTAGGGATTCATCCATGTAACATTATTACTCGGGATAATAGGCATGGGGTAATTTTTTTTTTTTTTTTTTAGGAATAGGCATGGGGTAATATTGAAAACAATCTTCTTGCGTTCTCTAGTGCCTTCAATAGAGCTCCAAACCAAGTCGGGGTTTAATGACAACGTCCAGCGGGCTCACTTTTGGTAAAGCTAAGCCCGAGTCTTCAGTTATATCCACAGGCAAGCCCCCAATTATTGCTATATCAAATCCCTGGAGAACCCTGGCAAGGCCCAAATGAACCACTTGCAAACCCAAGTTAATAGCAGGACAAGATCTTCTCCCGGAGCTGAATGGAATATACTAAAAATTCTGACCCCTAAAATCAATATCAGCGTGAGCTGTCAAGAATCTCTCAGGTCGAAACTCACATGGATTTTCCCATATATGAGGATCACGGTGCAGTTTCCATATGTCAATAACCAATCTTGTGCCTTTCGGGACATAATACCCACCAATAGTGCAGTCTTCCACGGCCTCATGTATTCCTGTCAAAGGGCCCGGTGGGTACAAGCGCAGAGTTTCCTTCACAATTGCTTGAAGGTATTTCAGGTTCTTGATGTCTGATTCTTTCGCCCATCTTTCTCTTCCTACGTGATTGTCCAGGTCCTCTTGGGCTAGTTTCAGTGCAGTTGGGTGGTTTAGTAGTAAAGACAGAGCCCATGTTAATGTTGTTTCAGTGCTCACCGAGCCCGTGAGACTAAGAATCTGCAAAATTTATAATTGTATTAGGATTCCAGCAAAAAGAAAGAACCGGATACATACCATAATACTAGTAACAGTACTAGGGAGAAGAGCGCAGTTCGTTTGTTTAGAAGTCTAAAGTGACACTAACAGAAAACGAACAGAATGCATGCATACCATAACTGTTGCCTTGAGGATAGCATCGCGTGAATGGCTGGAAATTCAGCTCCTGGTTGCAGGTTTGCTATCATTACATCCAGAAAATCGCATTCATCATCGCTCTTCTGCCCCTGATCCATTCTTTTCCTAATATGTTCCTCCACCCAGGTTGTTATTATGGAATCAAGCTCGTTGGAAGTTTTCTTCATGGCTTTTATATGCCCTTCAATGTCCAGCCATTCCAGCCAAGGTATTGCATCAGACATCACAAAAATGCCAGTAAGATACAGAGCCTTCTCTATGGCTTTCTTGTAACGCCAGGCCACACTGTTCTCTGCACTGTATGTGCTGCTTCAATATCGCTTCTCTAATATCATCCTCAGGCTTATGTTGAATGCCAAGCCCTCGAAGAATTTTCTCAAACTCACCTCAGTATAATGGCCCCCATTCTTTGAACACAGGGTGGACAGTTCTTTAGTGAAGTTTTCTATTTCTTGAACCCGTACGTGCTTGAGCAGGTCAAGCCTGTGGTTTGAGAAAAGCTGAAGAGTGGCCAGTTTTCTAACGTCACGCCAGTATTTCCCGTATGGGGCCAGTGCGAAAACGGCATGGTTATAGCCCAAATGTTTGCCTGCTGCTATGCCTGCCCTGGTGGCCAAAGTTCTGTCGTTGGTGGAAAGGCAATCCTTCACAATTTCCCAACCGCTCACCACAAGGAGTGGACGAATGCCAAACTTGAGCGTGTAAATGGGTCCGTATTGGTCCGGAATGGCTGCAAGTGTTTTGCACGCAGGGGCCTGATTGCCTAGGAGATGAAGATGGCCAATTATGGGCAATGCCCCTGATGGCTCAGGGGCTCTGGTTTTCTCGGTTTTGTTGTTTTTGGAAATGGAATGCCATAGGATACAGAGTAAAAGAAGTAAGAAAAAAGCCTCAAGAAGTGTGGAGAAATCCATGAAGATGGAGAAATGATAAAGAACTAGATGTTGTGCTCTTTTCATTAGTCTGCAATAGTTTTTATAGTCACAGAGTCAGTGTCAACATAATTGTGTTATATTCTCTAGTCGTGAGTTCTGATCAAGTGCATTCAAGTCTCTGAACCAATAAGTGACCAACCAAACAGCTTTTAGAACGTGATATAAACTTTCAACATAATAGAACGAACTAAGGAAGGTATGATTTACTTAAGATGCCGTGGACCAACCTGGTGTGTCCGAATGGGTTAATAGTTCGGTTCTACACCTTAAATAAGGGATCGAGTTCTAGTTCTTAGGATATTCATTACTTCAAATAAAATTGTGTGCATTTCTGATAACAAACATTGAATATATACATAACTTTAAATTCGTGACCGTTACAAAAATCAAACAAGATAAAATTTTTATGTTTATCATAAGGGTTTTTCTATCTTGTGCCTAAGGTCACACGATAAGCAAGACCCTGGATTGTCTCTTTCCGGCAAATTTTTCGTGAGAAGAACTTTGTTGTAGACTATCTTGCAAAGCATGGTTTAGGCCTCGATGATGAGCTTCGTCACTTAGATGATCCTCTTGATATATCTCCATTGTTAGCAGACGCCTCGGGTGCTCGAGTCATTTGAGACTTTTTGATGTAATTTTGTTTACTCCAACCAACCAAAAAAAATTTCGCACAGATAAGCAACTAAAGGAAAAAATAAATTATCATAATTAATGGATATTATTTTCTTACAAACTTAAATAATCTTATCATAATTGTATCTGATTTTGACTTTTCGTTAATTATGATTTTTTTACCTACTTTAATAGTATTGTTATGTTGCGTATATGCATATGCATGTGATCGTGTTGCCCCAAAAGTGCCTGGGGGGGGGGGAATCTTTTTCGGATAAAAAGCTTTGGTTTTTGTGATATCAAATCTTTCAAGTGCTTAGCGAGTATGTGAAGCAAGAGAGTGAGAAGAGAAAGAGTAGAAGAGAGTGAACACTGATGATTTAGAGTAGTTCTCCCTCACCAGGTACTCCACTACCTAAAGGTTCCTCCCTTTAGGATTTCAAACACTCACTATCCTTAGGTTTTTTGCAAGATCAACCTTAACCTTTACAATCACAAGCTTTTCAAGGCTAAGCTCAAACCTTTACAAGCTTTTCACAAGCTAAGCAGCTCTAACCTACCCTCAAATCTAATCCTAGACTTGAGTTCCCAGCAAATCTAATTCAAGACTTGCTTACAAATTGCCCTTAGAATGTGTTTTAGAATACACATAGAAAAACCAGATTAGATATCTCAATTTCAAGCACAAGTCTATACTCAGATTTTGCACAATAGCTGGGACAAATCTTCAGAGGTGTAATGGACCCCTTTTATAGAATCTGAGTATGGGGGAAAGGTTGCTGCAACGGATCTTTGTACTCCTAGTTGACTTCAGTTCATTAACTCTTCATCTTGGCACCGTTGCGCCATGTCAACTCCTTGGTTGCAGAGAATTATCAAATCTGGAAAGTTTGGACCACCTTCTTGAGTTGAGTAGGAGTTTGGTGGGAAAGTCTTCTACACTTCAATAATTTCTTCCCTCATACTTTTTCATCAGTTCAGACTGTTGGAAGTTGGTTTTCAATGCCGGGAGGACCACACGCAACTTGCACAAAAGGTTGAAAGTGACATCTCGCAGATATGGTTGAAACAAAAACCATCTGGCGTATTTCGAGATATGGTTTCAGCAAAAAACATAATTCTTCCTGTAAACTAAAATCAACACAAGAAGAGTTAGAAACACACTTGTAATTTGTTAGCCATCAAAACCATTAGTACATCGTATCAAAATATGGTTAATCCACTAATCAACATTTGGAGGTGATTAACCTAATTTTTGGTCAACAATCTCTCCTTTTTTTATGATGAAAAATTTGTGTTGATTTCATCTATACCAAGGGTTTTAAAAGTATTTCCATAGTTTTAAAAGCTCTCCCTATTTTGTTGCTCCCCTTTTGAAAAATAATTTTGCAATTCAACAAGAATAAGTTTCTGAAAATATTTCAAGGCATTCATTTGCCCACAATCTCCCCCTTTGGTTTCCGATTTCTGCATAAGAGAATAGTTGAATGTATGAAGAAATACGAAGTAGCGTAGCATTCAACATAGTAACATTTGGTTTTTAACAGAAACCAAATCACAGCTATAAGTGAGGTTTTTGATAGAAACCAGATTTTGTTCATTCGCACACTTCCGACACGAAACAAGGTTAGATTGATCAAAGCTATGGTTTGAACGACAACCATATCCTCAATATCAATATAATAGGATCAATCACAAGTTTCAACTAATTCTCCATATTTCCTGCACAATCACAACTTTTGTTTTACACAAAAAACCATACTCATCATATCCATTGCAGGAATCCAACTAATTCTCCATATTTCCTGCACAATCACAACTTTTGATTTTTCACAAAAAAACCATACTCGTCATATCCATTGTGTTCCTGCAAATGATCAATCAACACAAGGCTTTCTCCCCCTTTTGGAATCAGCAGAAAAAGTACACAAGGATAGAGCAAAGATCATGCAGAACTTTAAACATTCAAAAGAGCAATATTCCAATATTCAAACATAATATCCCAAAATATAGAAAATATTCAAGAACAACCAAAGTATGAACCAGGTAATAGAACCAATAAGTAGAACCAAGATGAATGCAATGCATGAATCCTAAAAGCATCAGATCGAGAAAAGCTTCATTCATCATTAGAATCAACTGAAGGAGGCAATCTTGAAAGAACTTTCTCAAATTGTTCCATCATGTCTGTCTTGAGATTTTTTACCTCTTCTCGAAGTTCTCCAAAATCAGATTCCAAAAGACCAACACGACTGGTAAGATTATCCAACTGAGTTTCCTTAGCACTTGATCCAGCCCTGATCACCTCATATTGTCCCTTGTCATTCAGCTTGATGCTCATTTTGGACAGAGTCAACCAATTAAATGGTAGAAGAGGCATAAGTTTGGGTGATTTGGATGACTTCACACCAAATCTTTTTGCAATCAGCATGATCAACAGGCCATGACTCCTTGGTTTGTATAAGGCAATATGATGCAACATTTGATAGGCCCAGCAAATAGGACTCTTGTGCATTAGGCAAACAATTAGCCACAAGTCAGCATTCTTGATATCTGCCAAGTACCAAGGGCGCGGCAGAATGACCCTAGTGATCACATAAAGCAAAGCCCGAGCTAGATGTTTGGATTGCTGGTAAGAGCCCTTATTGGATAATCCATAAATAGTTTTAACTTGCTGGCTGTAGGATGGATCTCCTTTAATATTCACATGTACCCCAGAACTAGTGTTGTAGTGCTTAATGGAGCCCTTCTTCAATTTCAGCACCTCTCGAATAAGATCAGCAGTGACTTTGATCTTCTTGCTCCAAATATTGCTCTCCACATATTGAACCCCATCACCAATCTTCTTTATCCGTAGGTTCTTGTAGAATTCGATAACGAGCTCCTCATCTGCTGGTGTCTTCAAGGTTGCCAGGAAGTCAAGCTTGTAGTGCTTCAGGATGAGTGTGACTCCAAGAGCTTTAAAATCCTTTAAGGTAACACTATAGGTTGAAGTGAGAGTCTCAAATTCAATAGATCTATCCTCCTTCTTCTTCAATTTTCCATCATCCTTAGCGCAGCTATCACTCGCTTTGGCCTTCTTCTTTGGTGGTTCTGAAACCTCATCTTCCTACTCTTCTTCAAGTTCTTCCTCAACTTTCTGCTCTTCCTCATCATTATCAGCAGCTTCTTCCTCTATTTTTTCCTCTTCGTCTTCATCCTCAACATCATCATCAAGATTGTCCTCATTATCATCATCTTCTTCATTCTCCTATTCCTGTTTTTGATTCTCTTCTTTCTCATTAGCGCTATCATTCTCCTCATCCTCATCCGCATCATCTTCTTTCTCTGATTCCTCTACTCCCTCGTCTGAGTAGTAACTAGAGATGCGAAAGTCAACAAGGTTGTCTTCCAGATCTGGTTTTTTAGAAACCAGAATCTCTCCAGCAGATTTGGAGCTCAAGGTTTTCTCTAAGTCACTGCCATTT
Organism: Turnera subulata; assembly: GCA_028386065.3. Classification (NCBI taxonomy): domain Eukaryota; kingdom Viridiplantae; phylum Streptophyta; class Magnoliopsida; order Malpighiales; family Passifloraceae; genus Turnera; species Turnera subulata. The sequence goes on along the minus strand of JAKUCV010005011.1, from coordinate 84,007 downwards.
GTTTTCTTCTTCTTTTTCGAAGACTTTACCTCAATTACATCATCAGTGGGGGTTTCATCTGATTCAGAGTCAATTAGGTGGACTTCTATACCTTGCTTCTTCTTTTGCCCTGTCAGCCTCACAATGCCTCTATCAAGCAATTTTGCACTAGGTTTCCTCATAGCCACAGCCTTGGGTTTTCTAGAAACCACACCTACACTATGCTTTTTAGTATGCCCTTCTGCATGCTGCTTTTCCAATGCCTCTCCATTGTTTGATTCAAACTCATCATGACCCTTTTTATCGTCATCATTCTCCTCTTCATCTGGTTTTTGACCAACCAGACCTTCTTCTGCCTCTAGAGCTTCCTTTTCAGCCCTTTTTGCAATCTTCAGAACATCAAAAAGCATTGGATCAACATGACTGGTCTCTTTGAATCCATCAACTTGTTCATTCATTTGCTCATCATGACCAGCTTCATCAGCAATCACATCCTTCTCAGTAATCTCCTTTCCTTCATGAGATCTGGTTTTACCAGCAACCGCATCCTTCTCTGAATTTTTAATAGATTCTCCTTCAATTGCAGGCGCTAACTCCCGGATCAATTCTGCAAGAAATATCTTGGCTTCATTTGGACAAAGCTTTCCAAATTTCTCAAAGATAACATGCACAAGAGAATCAATTTCTTTTGCAGTAAGCTTTTTAGGTAGAATTCGGGTTGCACAAGGTGTTTCTGCAAATACTTCTGCTTTTACCTCATATAGGATTCTGATTATAAAGAATCGATCCAATGAGGCTGCAGCAACATTCATTGAAACCTCAGGGTCGAATGTGATTCCATGTGCCGATCTCTGTTGGGGTGTCAGCAACTGCTCGGTAATGGAGTCCTTTTTAGAGGACTTGGTTTTTATAGCAACCGAATCTTTGAGTCTTTGAAGTTTCTCTTCAAATATTGTTTGCTCAACCGCCATTTTCTTCTCTTTCTCGGCTAAATCCGCAACCATAATAGGACCAGATGGACCTCCTTCACATACTGATCTCAAAATATCAAAAAAGTATTAACGGTCAGCTCTTTCACTAACTTCACCAAATCTCTTCATAATGCTAGATGAAATAGAGTTAATTTTATCTGCATTTGTATATCAGAAAGCATCTTACACGCTCCTTGTACATTCTTCATAGCCCACTCTTCTGCCTCATACAACATCCTCACTCCAGTGTGTTTTTCTTCAGAGGGAACAATATTCTTTTTGGCATATTTTGGATCATAAAATCTCTCTATTGCTATTCTAGTAGCATTAGAAAAAGGAGGTGGAAAGTCAAGAGCACTACCCGGAGCCTTTGATTTCTTCCCTACCGATTTCTGTTCCTCTTTGCCCTTTTCGATTTTCTTCTTCATCACCTCATCTTCCTTGAACTTCTTCAACCCTTCAGCTACCGTCTTTTCTGTCGAAGTCACGTTCGGACTTACTGCCTTTCTCTTCGTCTCTTGAGACTTCTTTGTGGAGGTTTGCGGTGGTGTTTTTGTGAAAGTTTTTTATGAGGAGACAGTTTTTTATTTTGATGAAGGTGTCTCCTTGGTAGGTTTTGTTGACTTTGGTGTCTTGGATTCTTTAGCAGGATCTCCCTTTCTAGAGTATGTCTTCATATTGGAGATTATGAGAGTCAGAGTGTTTTAGGGTTTTTGAGTCGAGAGAATTCTTGAGGGAGATAAACTCGGGCTTGTGATGAAAGTTGACTAATGTAAGAGAGAGAAGGTAGTTCAAGGGTTATAAGGAGCGGTTTATTGCATTAACTTGTCCACTTCCTTTTGTTCCCTTTGTCAGACATGGGGAACTAGAAAAGTAACTTCTATTTGCAGAATCTGACTCCGCCTTTTCCACTAACTGTGAGTTAATAACCGCTGGCAGTTATCAAATGGTTTTTCTCAAAAACCATATCTCCATAATCTCACCAGATAGATGGTTCCTCGTGAAACCAGATCTTCACAAAATTTCCAAGTTAGGCTTTCTGATGGGTTAAATACCTTTTGAAAATGTCCTCATTTCCTTGAATGCATAGTAAGTGTGTGCAAGTGTTATGATAGATTTAAACTAATGTGATGATGCATGAGCACACACACACACACACACATATATATATTCCAATATGGTATATGCAGCAACCAGATCTACTTACAAACTTTTAAGGTAGACTGCACATCCCCAGCTCACATCATATTTTTGTAAGATAATTCCTCTCTAATCTGGAGATCATGGAACCAATTTCCAAACCACACATCTTTTGAACTGATTCTATTCTTCTTGCATTGCATTGATCCAACTCTCGTCTTGAATGACATCATGTACATTTTTTGGTTCAATTTGAGACAAGAATGCAAGATGCGTGTTCACATTTTGCATGGAAGATCTTGTAGTCACTCCTCTGAAAATGTCACCAAGAATAGCATCAGTTGATAGTCCTCTAGGTGCTCTGACTTTTCTAGGAATTTGTTGTGAAGTTGATGCATTCCCAGTAAGATTTGGTTTTTCTCCTACCAGATCTGGCAGATTGTCATTTTGTTGCTGTGGTAAATCATATGGAACCAAGACAGGTAGTTCCTCATCCTTTTCATTAGATGAGAGATCAACATTTACAACCTGTGGTTGAACTTCATGAATAACATCTGCTTCTTCGTCATTACTAAAATCATAAGGATCAACTTCATAAAAAACAGCATGCATGGTTTCTTCAACAACCATAGTGTTCGTATTGTAGACTCGATAAGCTTTACTGGTTGTGGAGTAACCAAGAAATATTCCATCATCAGATTTGGCATAAAATTTATCAAGGTTATCTTTGGTATTCAGAATATAGCATTTAGATCAAAAAATCCGAAAGTAAGCAATATTTGGTTTCTTATCATACCATATCTCATAGGGTGTCTTTTCAATCAAATGACACATAGATACTCTATTTAAAATATAGCATGTTGTGTTCACACCTTCAACCTAAAAATATGCAGGTAACCTATGCTCATTAAGCATGGTTCTAGCCATTTCTTGCAAGGTTCGATTCTTCCTTTCAATAACCCCATTTTGTTGAGGTGTTCTAGGAGTCGAATAAGTGTGAACTATACCACTTTTCTCATAGCAGTGATTGAAGACAAGATTATTAAATTCTCCTCCTTGATCACTTCTTATCTTTGAAATCTTATAACCTTTCTCATTTTGTAGATGCCTAACAAGAGTTCCAAATTCATAACATGCATGATCTTTTTCAGCAAGGAATATAAACCATCTATATCTTGAGTAATCATCAACAACAAACACATATCTCTTACCACCTAAACTAGTTGTTCTAATAGGACCAAATAAATCAATATGAAGCAATTCAAGAGGCCTAGATGTAGAGATATCATGCTTGGGTTTAAAAGAACTTTTAACCTGTTTTCGAAGTTGGCATGCACGACATGTTGTATCTTTTTCATATTTCATTGCAGGCAGCCCTTTACCAACATTTTAGTTGATAATCTAGAGATTACGTCTAGGTTGGTATGTCCAAGTCTTCGATGCCACAAAGTTGGTGTCTATGTTCTTGCACTCAAACACTTAAGCTCATGGCTAGTTCCATTATTAAAAGATATAGAGTAAATATTACACTTTCTGGTACCAGTAAAAACCACATCTTTATTAACCGAACTAACAAAACATTTAGATGCTTCAAAAGTGACTTTGTAACCCTTGTCACATAATTAACTTACACTTAACAGAATATACTTAAGATTATCAACAAGCAACACATGTTCAATGAAAAGATTAGAATCAAAATTACCAAACCCGAGAATCTGCCTTTTGGACTTGTCCCCAAAAGTTACCTTTCCTCTGCTTTTCTTGCTTAGGGATGAGAATTTGGATATTTCACCAGTCATATATTATGAACATCCACTATCTAATATCCATTCATCCCTTGTCACTTACAGAAACAACTAAGTTTAAGGTCCCAAACCAATTTGGGCCCTTTTGGGTTAGACTTGGTTTCTTTCGGAACCCACACATATCTAACATGTTCATCTCTATTTTTGAGCATGAAATTTCTAATACCATGCCCATGTCTTCCACAATAGTAACATGTACTACTAGGTGCATGATAATGTGTGTACATATTTTTGCTAGAGGCATATCCAAATGCGTTTCTTCTGAATTGGTATGATCGCTTTTTATAATCTGGTTTGTTAGATACCATATCCTGTATAAGAGGCTTTCTCATTTCATTTGGCCTGTTTGCAACTGAACTTGTTCTATGTCACATGTTCGAGCTAGGGGTTGCATTTTTCACAGACTTGTATCATTTGCTATAAACCCTATGTGAAGTCTCAAGTTTATATGGCACACTAGATTCAGCTCTAACAAATTGCACAGAATGATTTGGTTTGTCAAAAACCACATCTGTAGCACCTATACCTTCTTTTTGTGCTAAGTGCCTTTGCTGTCCTAACAACATGTTTAGATTGTTAGTTCCACTTGTGAATTTTTCAAGAGAAGATTTCAGATCAGTAACATGTTTCTCAAGAACATCCTTTTCTTTTGACAACACATTGCACATATCACTCTTGCTAGCATAACTCCTTTCGAGTTCATCATAAGCATTCTTAAGAGGAAATTTTTCAGTTTTTAGGTCATCACAGATTTTCTCAGTATCAGAGTTAGCTAGCCTAAGTTTCTCATTTTCACCCTTATAGGCTTCTTCATCAAACTCAAGCAAATCTATCTTATTTTTAAACTCTTTGTTCTTTCTAACAGCTTGCTTGTATTTAACATGCAGCTCATCAAATGCTTCAAGTAATTCTTCAAGATTAAATTCAATTGAATCAATTACCTCAGAGTCTTCATATGCCATGAAGCAGAGATTTGTCTCCTCCTCCTTGTCAAAATCATTGGAGGAATCGGAATTATCTCAAGCAGCCATCACTTTCTTTCCTCTGGATTTTGAAAAAACAGATCTTCCTTTCTTTTGATAAGGGCATTTTGATTTTATATGTCCTGGTCAATTGCATCCAAAGCACACCAAGGGCTCCTTCCTGGACTCATCAGCCTTCACAACCTTAGGTGTCTTCCCTTTGAGTTGCTTCTTCATCTTAAGGTACCTTGGAAATTTTCTAGTGAGAAGAGCTACATTAGAGTCTCTATCATCACCATCGATTGGCTCTTGCACCTTCAAAGCAAGATTTTTTCTTTTTGGTTCAACAATTTTGTCGCCATGACAAATTAGCTTGCCAATAAACTCATCATAAGAAAGGAGATTTAGGTTTTGAGCTTCTTCAATGGCGGTCACTTTAGGTTCCCATTCTTTGGGAAGTGACCTCATAATCTTTGTAACCTTTTCTCTATGTGTCATCACTTTTCCAAGCGACGCAAGATTGTTACAAAGTATAGTAAAGCGAGTGTCCATTACTTGTATGGTTTCTCCAGGAATCATTTGAAAGAGCTCATACTCTTGCATCAAGCGATTGAGCCATGATTCCTTAACTTGGTTTGTACCTTCATGAGTAATGCACAATAGCCTCCATATATCATGAGCGGTTTCACAGGATCTGACCCTTTGAAACTCACTCTCACTAATTCCTCACAAGAGAGCATTTTTATCTTGAGCATCAAGTTTAGCTCTCCTCATTTCTTCTTCAGATCAGAGATGCATCTCTCTTGTAGGTCTGTTGTAAGGATTCTGAACAGATATGCCACATCTCAATATCCTTCCCTTCAAGAAAGATCTTCATCTGAAACTTCCAATAGTCAAAGTTTGCCCCATCAAAGTATGGTTCCTTATTGATACTTGTACTCTCAAAAGCCATGACCTTTGCCTCTGAAATTTACTCCTTTGAACTGAGAATGCAGCTTCGTTGCCAATTGTTGGCCCAAAAGTGCCTAAGAGGGGAGATGAATTAGGCTTTAATCTTTTTCGGACAGAAAGATTTGGTTTCTGTGAAACCAAATCTTTCAAGTGCTTAGCGAGTATATGAAGCAAGAGAGTGAGAAGAGAGAGAGTAGAAGAGAGTGAACACTGATGATTTAGAGTAGTTCTCCCTCACCAGGTACTCCACTACCTAAAGGTTCCTCCCTTTAGGATTTCAAACACTCACTATCCTTAGGTTTTTTGCAAGATCAACCTTAACCTTTACAATCACAAGCTTTTCAAGGCTAAGCTCAAACCTTTACAAGCTTTTCACAGACTAAGCTCTAACCTACCCTCAAATCTAATCCTAGACTTGAGTTCCCAGCAAATCTAATCCAAGACTTGCTTAAAAATTGCCCTTAGAATGTGTTTTAGAATACACACAGAAAAACAAGAACAGAAACCACAATTTCAAGCACAAGTCTGGGGGAAAGGTTGCTGCAACTGATCTTTGTACTCCTAGTTGACTTCAGTTCATTAACTCTTCATCTTGGCACTTTTGCGCCATGTCAACCCCTTGGTTGCAGAGAATTACCAATCTGGAAAGTTTGGACCACCTTCTTGAGTTGAGTTGGAGTTTGTTGGGAAAGTCTTCTACACTTCAATAATATTTTCCCTCTTACTTGTTCATCAGTTCTGACCATTAGAAGTGGTTTTTAAATGCCCGGAGGACCATGTTAGTGTAATATTCCCAAAAGCCAATCTATGGATGTATATTTTGAGTCATGTATACAGATTAAGGTTATTCCAATAAGTATCGTTCATGAGATAAACGCTTGCACATACTTATAACCCTACAATATTTCATATTCTTAAATTGTCCCTAGTCGATTATTATTATAGATGGGTTGTAATAATAAATTAAGACTAGCGTATGTTGAGAGTTTATATGTGATATGAATTCAACATACGGGTACAAGTTAGAGAACTTGTGGACTGGACCGACCCACATAAGAACGCTACATGGAACGTTATATGTTTGTTGATAGCGGTTCTTATATGTATTGTCCTTAGACCTGCGATTATCAAGGTTCCCAACATATGAGTCATATACTTTGATATTACTCTTGGCTATTTCGTAAATGAGTAGACTTAGTGTAATCATTGGGTATACGGTAAGTGTGTAGTGGGTTTTGTATGATCCAGAGGGGATTCGTCCAACCCATATAACGGGTATATTATCGGATGGTTTCTTGATAGAGTTGAACCGTAAATGCATGGCCATGCTCGGATGATGATATGGTGATATCATTGGTATCCGTTCGGATGATGTATGACTACACTTTTTCGAGCAGGTGAAGTCATGGGGATTTCATTGAACCGTAAATGCATGGCCATGCCGAACGTACAAATGCCTACAGGGTCACACACATACAGCCGTTGATTCGAGCAGGTGGTTGAACCGTGATTGGACCATGGTTGAACCAAGGTGTGGTTGGACCGCGGTTGGACCGTGGTTGGACCAGGGTCGTTTTTGGGCTGGTTTGGTTCACTAAATGTCAGATTTTTGAACCAAAACCTGCTAAGTTGTGTTGATAATGCTTAGTGGGAAACATGATTATGTGGAGACATAATCATGTTGCTTAATGGACCACCATGTTGGCCATTAACTCCACTAATGCATTATGCCTTTGAGGGTTGAGTGATCAAATCACTATTGCTCATCTTCTTCCTCACACACACTTGTTCTTGAGAGAATTTTCAAAGCTTGAGAAGAGTTCTTGAGTGGTCTGAAAATTGATCCGGTTATTTCCGTTGCGCTTCTTCTTGTGTTTGTTGCTTTTGATTGTCAAATGCATGAACCGGATACTTACAGACCACACGCAACTTGCACAAAAGGTTGAAAGTGACATCTTGCAGATTTGGTTGCAATAAAAACCATCTGGCGTGTTTCGAGATATGGTTTCAGCAAAAATAATAATTCCTCCTGTAAACTAAAATCAACACAATGAAGGCTAGAAGCACATTTGTAATTTGTTAGCCATCAAAACCATTAGTACATCATATCAAAACATAGTTAATCCACTAATCAACATTAGGAGGTAATTAACCCAATTTTTTGTCAACAGATCGTGCGTTTAAGATTTACATGTTCTCGCCTACTGTAATGCTTTGTGTTAAATGTATGTTTAGTCCCCTAAGAATAATTCTCCTACACTAATTACCATTAATTATGTTCCCATACACTTCTTAAATGATTAATTTGATTCCATTGTCTGATTTAATCCGTGATTAGCTAACATGACACTTGTTAAGCACCTAAGTGGGTTCTACATGTCAAAAAAGTAAATTTTATATTATTTTGTTGACTTGGATCTCGTACCATGTCAGGCCCGCATAAGTGTTAACTATGTATCACGCGAGCTAATTATGAATTAAACGAGTACATTACCCCGTGCATCACACGGGATATGTACCTTTTTATTTTTGAATAATATATTTCTTATATAATAATTTAATTAATTCTACATACTATTATTTTTAAATTTTTTTCTAGTTTTTTTTAAATCTCTTACTTCTTCTATTTTTTTATATTAATTTTATATTTTTTACATTTTACATATCTATGCAAGGTTAGATTAGGGAATAAATGTTATAACATTATCAGATCAAGAGAGAAATAAAAAAATTAAATCACTACTAAAAAAACCTGACCTAATTGTTTTAAAATTTAAAAACTTTTAAATAAGATAGTTGCATATTGTTCAAAGTAGAATTGGGCAATGGATATGTTTTGAGGAATAGACTAAGAAGATTAGAATGAGAATTGAGAAATGCAAGATATGAAGCCACGTGGCTTCTTCTTATTATTTTTAAGTGCCATCTGTCAGCTCTAAAATCAACACTGAAAGATGTCTCTGCTATATATATATCTTAGATTAGACAGAGAACCAAATTAATCATTTAAAAAGAGTAAAGGAGATATAATTAATTTTGACTGAGTAGAGACTAATCTATTTTCACATGGCTTCTCAAAACACTATCTCAAACACTTTGGTTTCACCCATATCCATCCCTGAATCCGCTCGCACCTCCCTATCCAACAAAATAGAGCACCTAGTAGAAATTACCCATACCCCAGAAGAGGCTCAGGCAGAAGATTCTCTTCTCCCTTTAGTTAATCCCTACACAATCTTTAAAAAAGGATCCAGTTCTCGTTCTATCAGAACTCTGATTTCCAGCAAGGGACCTGTTGTGAAAGAATATGTCCAGTCCTCAAAATTATCTCAGTGCATGTTGAGCTCTTCAACTGCTGAATAATATGTTACTCTTGAGATACCACAAGAGTTCATTTCTCAGTGGCGTAGGCAATAATACTCCCACTTGCACCTTGGAGCTATCTAACTAGTCCTTTCATAACATGCCAGAAAAGGTGGAATAATGATGCAGAATGACCATAATGGCACAGAATGACCATAATGCCATCATAATGACCATAATGCCCATGGACCCATATAAATACCGATTATTGACACTGCACTACATTTGTTAAATTCTACAAATAAAGTTTTTGCACCTTATATTTTAAAAAAAAAACATATCAAACTTGTGGCTATATGGCATAATTATGATAAATTATGAAACTTGCAATTAAAAAAAATATAATTATTTTTCATAAATTAAAATTACTTAAAGACCATAATGTAAAAAATGATATAATATAAATTCAATTATAGTTTTCTTATGGGTTAGTGTAAAAATGAATTCAGTACCCAAAATACTATAGAATTTCTCTCTTGCTTATGTTTTTGTTAGTAACATGGGATAGTTTTTATGACATTCCAAATAAATTTAATTTTTTTGTTAACAAGACGACTGAATTTTAGTGGGGACTCAAGGTTTTAGAATAATTTATTCTTTTCTAAATGTGGCTCAAGCGCAAAATAAATATTTAATGAGAAATTTTGTATCTATATGGGTCCAAGGACATTATGATGCATGCCAATATTTTTTTTTCAAGTTAGACGATTCCTGTTGGCCCAAAATTAGCTAATTGGGGAGTGAATTAGCTTTTTGAATTTCATTTCTGAAACCTTTCCTGAAACAAAATTTGATAGTAAGAAACCAAATGAAAAAACAGATTTGGTTTTTACCGAGACCAAATCTGCCAGAACGTAAATATTAATGAATATGGAATAAACAAAGCAATAGCACAAAGAACATAGTGATTTATAGTGGTTCCCCACTCAGGAGTATATCCACTACTCAAGGTCCCCCCTTGAGATTTTGAAACTTCACTATTATAGTTTCTTCACAGGTAAAACCAAACCATTACAACCACAAGTTTTTGCGAACTCAGCTTGCAAACCATTTCTAAAGCTAATTCTAGCTTTTCTCAGAATCTCACAGAAGGATGTTTGGAGTATTACAGATTGATTACAACTTTTCAGCTCACGGAGAAGCTTAGACAGTAACTCTCAATCAAAAGGGGTAAACTCAGTGCTTGCTTTCTTGCTTTCTTCTTCAGCTTGGATGCTCCTTTAAATAGATAACTCCTAGGTGTCTTGAGCAGCTTCCAACGGCTAGTAGCAACCTTCAGAAAATCCACAAGAATTATGTCTTCAAGATCTTGTGCCGAATATGGTAATTGTATTTGTAGATTTGGTTTCTTTGAAACCAGAAGCTTCAATATAGATTTCCATAAGTTAATGTCCTCCGAAATCGTCAATGACACTTTCCATAGTATGTGATCTGATACTTGACTTCCCAAATCATGAATGATTATTTCCATAGTCTGCGATCTGATCCTCTCAATGAAATATCTTCAATAAATTTGAATCTCCCTGTAAAGGTAAGTGTTAAATGATGATTTTCTTCTCTTCACCGAACGGCTATAACATGGAATCCATGATTGGCAGCAGTTGAATCTCATAGGACAATTTCTTTCTTCTTCTTTCTTCAAATTATGAGAAATTAAATACTTGGCCAACATATATGGTTCCATCTAGAGCCAAATCACTTTCTCAACCAGGCTAGCCACTTTGCAAGTTCTGATTAACTCCATGTAGCACTCCCTCTTTTATTGTTTGATCACCCATTTGCCACTTATAGAGTGTCCTCATGGAAGTTGTACTCTCATAATACGAAGAGAATTTTTAGCATCATATACCATATACTCATGTGGTACTCACCATGTTCTTGAGTGTGCTCTTCGTCCATCTTTTGGCTCTTAGCAAACTGGAATAAGAATTTTGAGTTGACTCCAACCATATGGGTTGAATAATCATTTTCCAGCAATGATTTTTTCTTATATTCCTGCAATATTCAATCATCTTTGATACCCATACCATCTTGTACTCTCATAATACGAAGAGAATTTTTAGCATCATATACCATATACTCATGTGGTACTCACCATGTTCTTGAGTGTGCTCTTCGTCCATCTTTTGGCTCTTAGCAAACTGGAATAAGAATTTTGAGTTGACTCCAACCATATGGGTTGAATAATCATTTTCCAGCAATGATTTTTTCTTATATTCCTGCAATATTCAATCATCTTTGATACCCATACCATCTTGTACTCTCATAATACGAAGAGAATTTTTAGCATCATATACCATATACTCATGTGGTACTCACCATGTTCTTGAGTGTGCTCTTCGTCCATCTTTTGGCTCTTAGCAAACTGGAATAAGAATTTTGAGTTGACTCCAACCATATGGGTTGAATAATCATTTTCCAGCAATGATTTTTTCTTATATTCCTGCAATATTCAATCATCTTTGATACCCATACCATCTTGTACTCTCATAATACGAAGAGAATTTTTAGCATCATATACCATATACTCATGTGGTACTCACCATGTTCTTGAGTGTGCTCTTCGTCCATCTTTTGGCTCTTAGCAAACTGGAATAAGAATTTTGAGTTGACTCCAACCATATGGGTTGAATAATCATTTTCCAACAATGATTTTTTCTTATATTCCTGCAATATTCAATCATCTTTGATACCCATACCATCTTGTACTCTCATAATACGAAGAGAATTTTTAGCATCATATACCATATACTCATGTGGTACTCACCATGTTCTTGAGTGTGCTCGTCGTCCATCTTTTGGCTCTTAGCAAACTGGAATAAGAATTTTGAGTTGACTCCAACCATATGGGTTGAATAATCATTTTCCAGCAATGATTTTTTCTTATATTCCTGCAATATTCAATCATCTTTGATACCCATACCATCTTGGGTCCATGGGGTTAGTTTTTGGTACAATTTGGTACTAAATGTATCATAACAATGCAAGCAAAATATCATATTCAGATATAGTTTTTTTTTTTTTACAATTTTTAGCATCAGATATTGAATATACATGATAATCCAGATTTAACGAGATGTGTCAAGAAAATATTTTCAATATTGGGGTTGATACCAATATTACCTATACCGAGAATCCTTTATTTTGAACTATCACCCAAAGTAACCTTACCTAGGCTTTTTGAAGTAAGGGATGAAAAACACTAATGGGTCACCTGTCATGAGCATCCACTATCTAGTACCTGTTCAACCCTGGTTTCCTGTAAAAAAAGATCATACTTTTGGTACCCAAGTTAAATTGGGTCCTTCCAAGTAAGTTTTGGTTCCTTTTGGAACCCAAATGTACTTTACATTGCAAGTTTTCTTCCTAAACATACAAGACCTTATGCTATGACCTTTTGTAACATAGTAACTACAAATAATATGTGATGTACCATGTTTGTGAGAATGAGTTAATGTGTTTGATTTATATCTAGGAGGTGTATACCATGTACTTGAACCTTCCCTAACAAATTGTGTAAACAGATTTGGCTTGTTAAAAGCCATATGTATTGCCCCAATACCTTCCTTCATCATAGAATACATTTGCTTTCCCAATAGAACATTTAATACATCTCTACCTCCTGTGAATTTACCGAGAGAACACTTTACATCTTCAATCTGTCTTTTCAACAATTCACTTTCTTTAACTAATTTTTCACATATGGAGACATGAGAAGAAATTTTCTTTTCAAGATCATCATATGCATCCTTAATATCCTTTTTATCACATTTTAAGGTTTCACATTCATTACTACTCAAAGTATAACTACTCTCATGTTTACTATATGCAACTTTATTAGCATCTTGTTCTGATTCAAGAGTTTGAATGTGCTTCATATATGATTTTTTTTTTTTTAAAACTTTCTTATAATTATCATACGAATCCCTAAAGGCATCAAAAAGCTCTTCAAAAGTAAAATCAAAAGAATCGCATACCTTGATTTCCTCATTTTCCATAAGACATAGATTTGCTGCTTTATCTTAGTCTGAGTCACTGGATGAGTCCAAATCATTCCAGCAACCATAACATTCTTTTCCTTGATTTGGGAAGGATCATATCGAGTTTTATTTTGGTGTGGGCATTCTGACTTTATGTGACCAGGACGTTTGCAGCCAAAACATACTAGGGAATCGTTGTTTGGTTCTTCAATCTTTACTCCTCTTCTCTTTTGTTGTTTCTTCCATTTTATAAGCTTTGATATTCTTCTTGATAATACTGCAAGGTCTGAATCGCTCATATCATCATCACCAGACTCAATCACCTTTAAAGCCAAATCTTTCTTCTTGGCTTCCTTTGCTTCAAATTTGGCTCCATGGACAATCAGCTTCCCAATTAGCTCATCATAGGTAAGGATATTGAGATTTTGAGCTTCTTCAATTGCCGTCACTTTTGGCTCCCACTCCTTAGGAAGAGACCTAAGGATCTTTGTCACATTTTCTTTGTGACTGGTAGCCTTGCCAAGACATGTGAGACCATTACAGAGGATTGTGAATCGAGTGTCCATATCTTGGATACTTTTGCCTGGTTCCACTTGAAAGATTTCTTACTCTCTCATTAGTCGATTTAGTTTCTACTCCTTCACTTGACTCGTGCCTTCATGAGTTGTACACAGAAGACTCCAGATTTTGTGTGCAATAGTGCATGATCTAACCCGTTCGAACCCGCTTTGGCTGATGCCACAAAAAAGGGAATTTTTGGCTTGAGCATCATACCTAGCTTTCTTCATCTCGTATTCACTCCAAGACTGCATATCTTTAGCAGGTCTTTTGTAGAGATTCTGAACAATCTGCCACATCTCTAAGTCCTTGCCTTCCATGAAAATCTTCATTCGATAGCTCTAGTAATCAAAGTCGTGCCCATTAAAATATGGTGCTTTGTTGATGTTCGCCCTCTCAAAGGCCATGATCTTTATTTCTTGGAGGTTAATCCAATCAATGAGAATGCAGCTCCGCTACCAATTGTTGGCCTAGAATTAGCAAAGAGGGGGTGAATTAGCCTTTTGAACTTCTTTTCTGAAACATTTCCTGAAACCAAACCTGTTAGTAAGAAACCAAATGAACAAACAGATTTGGTTTTTACCGAGACAAAATTCGCCAGAATGTAAATATGATTGAATATGGAATAAACAAAGCAATAGCACAACGAACACAGTGATTTATAGTGGTTCCCCACTCAAGAGTACATCAACTACTTAAGGGCCCCCCTTGATATTTGAAACTTCACTATTTTGGTTTCCTCATGGGTGAAACCAAACCGTTACGACCATATGCTTTTGTCGGCTCAGCTTGCAGACCGTTTCCAAAGCTAATCCTAGCTTTTCTCAGAATCTTACAAAAGGATGTTTGGAGTATTACAGATTGATAACAAGTTTTCAGCTCATGAAGAAAGCTTAGATAGTAACTCTCAATCAAAAGGGATAAACTCAATGCTTGCTTTCTTGCTTTCTTCTTCAGCTTGGATGCTCCTTTAAATAGATAACTCCCAGGTGTCTTGAGCAGCTTCCAACGGCTAGTAGCAACGTTCAGAAAATCCACAAGAATTATGTCTTCAAGATCTTATGCCGAATATGATAATTGTATTTATAGATTTGGTTTCTTTGAAACCAGAAGCTTCAATATAAATTTCCATAAGTTAATGTCCTCCCAAATTGTCAATGACACTTTCCATAATATGTGATCTGGTACTTGACTTCCCAAATCATGAATGATTCTTTCCATAGTCTGCGATCTGATCCTCTTAATAAAATATCTTCAATAAATATGAATCTCCCTGGAAAGGTAAGTGTTAAATGATGATTTTTTTTCTTCACCCAACGGCTATAATCTTGCTTAGAAAGACAAGTCTTCAAAAACTGATTTTCTTCCAGCCAGCGGTTATAGGCTTGCTTAGAAAGGTAAGTATAAAACTGATCTTCTTATCTTTCCATCTTGCAAGGTTGGTTGTGGAAAATTTCTTGATTTAGCTCTTTGCATTACTATATCCACCATGTATTTAGAAAATCTTCTTCAACGGTCAAGAACCTTCACTTGCTGGGTCTGGGATAGATTGGAGGCTTCCAAGTCGTATTTGAGCATTCAGGTACAAGATTTGGTTTCCGTCGAGCCAAATGTCTTCTTCTGGATTTGGTTCCAACTCAAGCCAAATCTTCATAAGTCTTTTCCAGCATAGACCAAATATTCATGAATCTTTTCTTGCTAAGAACACACCGTTAGTGCACATATGAAATCATACCATAAATGAAAACATGTTTGGACGCATCAAAACAATTCTTATAAGGTCAAAACCATACAGGTCAATATTCTCCCCCTTATTATGATGACAAATATGAGTGCTTATGAGGGAAAGAATAATCAGAGTAAATGATATAAACTCCCCCTATCTGAAATACTTTTATAATAAGCTCCCCCTATTTCAAAGCTCCCCCTCATTAAAAGTCGTTTGTAATAAAACATATTTTTTTCTCCCCTATGATATAGTATATAAGTCAAATCTTTTCCCCTTATGTTATGTAGCTCATATCTTCTCCCCCTTTTGACATCATCAAGACAGCATAAAATAGTTTAACTTGTAAAAATTTTAACTTTAAGGTCTAAGCCAAATTTGTCCCAGAGAGCATCACATGTTAGATAATAGAATATAAGCATCAGTATATACATATAGGCACATCAAAGTATAGGAAATTTTGACTATAAAGCACATGACAGCCTAAGCTCCCCCTCTGAATAATGCTTCTTACACAAAAGGTATCACAAAAGACGTGTGTAATGCATAAAAATATTAATATCCCTCTTTTGGCTTCATGAAAAAACCAAATGTTATAGAAAAGGATTACAACACCCGACTTTAATAAGGCAGCATAATACCACAACAAACAATTTAAAGAATATTAAATTTAAGTAGGAATCAACATATATTCTGACAATATCAACCAAATATTCAACTTAAGATGCAATTAATAAGAATAAATAGATAAGAAATATGAAATGAAAAACATTATCTAATGCAATGTATAAATCTTAATAAGCGTGAGGGTAAGAGGGTAGAACCCGATATTATCAGTTTGAAATGGGATTGAATTGAAAAGCAGCAAGAATAGAAATCCAATAATGCTCTCATGATACTCCTTTATCTTTCGGCTCAATTCTCCCATATATACATATTCGTTTCTCGTGCTTTCAAGAGATTCAACTTGAGCTTTTATCTTCATCTTCTTTTAGTCATATACCTTTCAATATCATCGCAGATCTAGATGCCCTCGATATTTGGCACTTGTTTTTTTCTTGTATTCTTTTTGCTCTACTTCATCTATTTCGGGTTGAATTTTCACAAATTGAATGAAGCTCTCTTTGTACATGGAATCCATGATTGGCAGCACTTGAATCTCATAGGAAAATTTCTTTCTTCTTCTTTCTTCAAATTATGAGAACTTAAATACTTGGCCATCATATATGGTTTCATCTGGAGCCAAATCATTTTCTCAACCATGCTAGCCACTTTGCAAGATGTGATTAACTCCATGTAGCACTCCCTCTATTATTGTTTGATCACCCATTTGCCACTTATAGAGTGTCCTCATGGAAGTTCTACTCTCTTAATACGAAGAGAATTTTTAGCATCATATACCATATACTCATGTGGTGATTACTCATCATGTTCTTGAGTGTGCTCTTCGTTCATCTTTTGGCTCTTAGCAAACTGGAATAAGAATTTTGAGTTGACTCCAGCCATATGGGTTGAATAATCATTCGCCAGCATTGATTTTTTCTAATATTCCTGCAATATTCAATCATTTTTGGTACCCATACCATCTTGGTGTTAGAACTAATGCCTCCTTGTCTCATACAGGTTTTGATATTGGCAAACCAACCAGGACAATCTTGAAGCAAAAAGAAATCGATTAAAGAGCAACAAGAATTAAAGTGACAAGCAAGAAGTCTTAGGAACATAAATTGTACAAGGGTAAAACACTCAATTCTTTTAATTTATTGGCTCAAAACAAAATCAATTTTACTCATGCATCAAATAGCATCTTTTCAATCATAAAAACGATTTCTGAGCTAGGAACATCGATGTTCTAATTTCCAACATCGATGTTCCTGCCTTCAAACAATTTCTCAAAAAGTGGCAGTAGCTCAGAACATCAATGTTGGCATCCCAAACATCGATGTTCTTGTGACCATTGCACTTAAAAAATATTTTGTAGCATCAAAACATCGATGTTCAACTTGTGAACATCGATGTTCTCATGAAATTATTTTTAAAACAGTTTTGGCAGTGTTCCAAAATATCGATGTTTCAGTGACCGTTAGACCAATAATTCATATTTTACTGGCAAAAATATCGATGTTCCCTTGGTAAACATCGATGTTCTAGTGACCGTTGGACCAATAATTCATATTTTACTGGAAAAAATAACGATGTTCCCTTGGTAAACATCGATGTTCTAGTGACCGTTGGACCAATAATTCATATTTACTAGCTAAACATCGATGTTCAGCTATTATGGTCAGAAACCTTTTTCAGCTCCCCATGCTATCTTGTCTAAAGGTGTTTTGGATTGATTCCACAATGGTGATACATGTTTTGAGACATATAAATAGAGTTATTACACCTATGCTTATAAACAATCAACTCTCTACATTTCAAGCATTCATTTTTATTCATTCATACATAGTTTTATGAGCCAATATCCTTGAGAATTGAGAGTTGCCCTTATAGTGCTTATCTTGTCTACTCATATCTACTCTTTTTTGAGAGTTTCGCGTTGAGTGATTAAAAGTGTAGTCATACACCTTAAGGGAGGATTGTTCCCTTGTAGCAAATTCATAGGAAGAGTGTCTTCTTTCTGTGAGAGAGGTCTTGAAGTGAGGTATCTTCAAGCAAGTGATTAGAGGTTCGTGTGACTCGAACTCTAGGATTGTAAACGGTTTGTCAAGCACCTGGAAGCTTAACTTAGTTAGTGAAATCTGCGAGAGAGTCTCTCGGAGGACTGGATTAGCCACACAAGTTGTGTGTGTGAACCAGTATAAAATTCGGTGTGTCCTTCACTCTTTCAATTCCGCATTTATTTCCTGCAAGTTTTTGATTTCGTCCGAAAAATTCTATTCACACCCCCTCTAGCGTAGGGCACCTGTTCTTAAAATTGGTAGCAGAGCCTAACTCTCTGAAAGACTTAACCATTTGAGAGAAAACTTTCCATGGCTTCTTCAAGTAATTATGCAGGAATCTTCGAAGGACAATCCACCATTCATCCACCGCTCTTTGACGGCACCAACTACACCTACTAGAAGAAGAGGATGAGAATCTTCCTCGAAGCCAACAACTTTGCTCTATGGTTAATCTTAAAGAATGGAGAGCAAATTCCAACAAAGAAAGTCGGTGAAACCACGGTGACAAAAACAGAGGCAGAGTATGATGCTGAAGACATCAAGAAGGTCGAAAACAATGCCAAAAAAATCAACGTGCTCTACTGTGTAGTCAATCCCGATGATTACCGAAACATTTCTTGCTGCACAACCACCAATGAAATGTGGGAAAAGCTAGAGATTACCTATGAAGGAACCGATGAAGTTTGTGAGGCAAAAATCGACTCCCTCACTGCGGAATATGAGCTCTTTCGAATGAGGGAAAATGAGAAGATTGAGGAGATGTTTGATCGATTTTCTAAAATCGTAAACAACCTTCATGCTCTCAACTGACAAGGACTTGGTCAGAAAAGTTCTTAGAAGCCTCACTCTCGAATGGCGTTCTAAAGCCGACGCAATCTATGAAAACATCGGGATATCGAACACAACTATTGATGGCCTTAGAGGTAACCTTCTAACTTATGAAAGAACCATTCTTAAACCCTCTTTGTAGGACCCCAAGAAGAAGGATATAGGTCTCAAAGCTTCCACTTCCAAGACTCAAGAGCCCATTGAATTGGACTCTAGTGAGGACGAACAAGAATTCGGACTTGTCATCCAAAAATTCCACAAATTCATGAAGAAGGAATTTGAAAGGAAAGGAAGAAAGCTGTCCAGTCCACCCAAGTGCTATGGGTGTGGAGAGGTTGGGCACATCAAGCCCAAGTTCCCCAAGGCAAAGGAGGGAAAAGAAAAGAAGCCCTACAAGAAGCAAAGGGCATATATTTCTTGGGGAGGTGATTCCGGCGATGAATCATCCGATAGCGATGAAGAAGAAACGGCCAATCTATGTCTCATGGCACAAGAGGAAGAACCGGAAGAGGTAAGTACCACTTCTCTAAATGAAGCTTATACATATGAAGAATTGCAAAATGCGTTTGATGAGCTTTATAGTGAGTATATTTCTTCTTCTAAAATTAATAAGTATTTAAAGAAACAAGTTACAACTCTAGGAAATGATATGGAGAAATTGTCAAATGAAAATGAAAAGCTTAAAGAAGAGAATAAAATTTACAGAAAGATGAGTGCTAACAAACTGGAAAATCCAACTAAGGAATGTTCGTCATGTATGTCTTTAAAGGAACAAGTTGAAAAACTTGAAACAACCTTAAAGAAATTTAACACCCTCAAGAGAACTTAAATTCAATCTTAGGTAACTTGTAATCAACTAAACATGGATTAGGTTTCAAGAATGAACCTAAAAAGAAGAAAATTGAGACTAAACCTAGGAAACCTAAGGCTCAACCTAAGGAAAACAAGGTTAGTGAAGTACACAAACATAGGCAATATAGTAACTATTATCAACCTAGAAGGATGCACAATCCGAATGTAATTTGCCATTACTGTAGTAGAATAGGACATATTGCTCCTGTTTGTTTCACAAGGCATAGGCATTGGGCACAAGATGAAGCTCATTACCGCTATGCTTCTAAGAGCCAAGGACCCAAGAAGATTTGGGTACCAAAAACCCATTGAATTGCTTATGTAGGTATGCTTGAAGGCTTTAAGTGTACTTTGGTACCTTGATAGAGGATGCTCCAAGCACATAACCGGAGAAGCATCCAAGTTCTTAACAAATGTGGCCATACTGATTGATCCTTGTAGAAATGCAAGGATGAGTGGTAATGTTGAAAATGATCATTTTTCTTTTAGTTGAAACCTTTCTATTTTCTGTATACCTTTAATAGTGCCCTTGATGCTTAATTGATTGATGAACATTACACTTATTCATGACTAATGATAGAAAACATTATTGAAAAGAGTCTTGAGCATTCAACTTTGCCTTGGTTGAGAAAAGACCTTGAAGTGAATTAATTTTGCATAAAGTCAGAGAATTTGGGTAGAAGGCTCTTACACAAATTTTCAAAACCTAAGATGAGTCGATTGCTTTTATGATTAAACTGCATTTAAACACACTTAACGTCTCAAATTCGTTATAAGGATATTGTTTTTATGCATATGGCTTCTTTTGACTCGTATTAAGCACAGTATGTAGTTAATGCATAATAGATCAAGTCGAGGAGCACTAGCTTGTCGTTGAACATTCATAAAGAGGTGATTTATCTCATACACATGCTTAAGCATAAATATTTTTAAATATTATTATTTGTTTTAACGGTTGGGTACAACAGTAACTCTGAAGCTGTTCGGGTCATTGGTGATATTTATCCTGATACTCTCATTCCAAGAGAACCACATTCCACCAGAGTTGTTTTGGCCATGAAGTTTGAACCGGTTTGCTGGAGGAAAACGAAGTGGGATGACACCATGATTGTCTTCAGACTGCCATAAGGTCTCTGTGAGCATAACCATGTTGGGTTTGTACTGGTTCTTCAAGTCTCTCAAGGTACGTACAAACTCATGGGAGTGCCTAGTGATTCCTCTACAGTTCCAAACTAGTAGGTGAACCTTTGGCCAAGTTGGTGGTGACCTAGTCACTCGCGAAACGCTCTGAGCAGTCATCAAAATCTGGTAACAGCTACCTTCGTTCAGATTTTGGCAAGTAGGCTCCAGCCGGAATTCCTAAAGCCTATCGTAAAAAAAAACATGATGGAATTGGCCGAGTCGTAGAAGGAAGTTCATAGGGTGCTTTGGTCCTCCAGGAAGATCATCTCCTCTATGGGTATGACAAAGAACCTGGACGAGTAGACCTCATTGATGAAGACCAAACGAGGCATCCTCCCGAGCTCATTCGGCAGTTCCTCTAGTCACTCATTTATCAGGCTATAGACTAACCGATTCCTCCTTCCTAAGGAGGCATCCTCAACGAAGAAGACAGATGATGGAGTAGGCATACTATCTCGATGTGGTTTTTGTATTTCTCTCTCTGAATCGTATTTTTCTTAAAATGTTTTGATTATTTTCTAACCACTAATTTTCCTTTTACAGAAATACGATTATCTATTTTTCAAAGTCTAGACCCTACCTATTCCTGGAAAAGTCCAAAAGATTTTTCAGTAAACGGTAATGTAGACTTCTCTCCACAAAACTCCAAATTGTTTACGCTCTTCAAGGCTTTCCTTTTTTTTTTTGAAATTTTTGCCACTGCCTACATTATTACTCTATCACTTTGCATGTTTTCCGGCTACAAACACTTGTGTTTTCCAGCTCACTTCTAACATGCATTATTCTTTCACTCTGGCTATCTTGGTTCTTCAATGAAGGGATACGAATCCCAAAAGACGCTTTTGCTCATGTGGGGTTTATAAACAAGTAGTTGCCAAATCTTTTCAATGAATTGATGCGCTTTATGAAGTCATTTTTGGCTTGCACAATAATGAACATCGTTTTATCGAGGAATATTTGATTTCTACTATTACAAAAATATTTGCTTTTGGAATAACTTGTTTATTTCTTCATAACATGTTATAATAGAGAAGAAACAGTCTATGGAGTTACTTGCTTCTCTAGTTCCTTTACATGGTTGCAAATACTCTCAACCTGAGAGAAAAGTCCCATATAGGCCATCTCGATCTGCATCACCGCAGTTTTGATCTTCTTCAGGGCTGCGTTCAGATGCTCCAGTATCTGCAGTGGTGTACTACTGTGAGCTACCCCTTTGCCCTTTTGATCACCAGTTTTCTTGCGACCAGAAGGTTCTTCCTGGGTGACCGGCTTCTTTCGACGTTTGTGAGATATGGCCGTGTCTTTCATATGACCAGGGATGTTCCTCCTCTTACGACGTTTCTTCAGCTCTTCCTCTTCACCGGATTCACCAAAGAGAGGAGTACCAAAAGTATAGCCTAACTCCTCTAAATCAAAAGTAGTTTTAGTTCTTACTGGTGAGTCCATGATTTGATATATGCTTTACCAGGCATGAGGTTGGTATTTATAAGCAGACATGATGACTGTAAGGGCATATACGAGATTTCATGTTGGAAGAATGTGGAACACTTGAGAGGGTTGCTGATGTAAGCTGTGACGAGTCTATTAAAACCCGTAAAGAAAGAGTCATTCTTCGGAAATTCGAAATGAACTAAGAATACTTGACTCTACATTGATCGAATTTGTGAATTTTTGTATCGTTTTCTTGTATTGACTCTTTGCTGACTTGAGCGTCGGAGTGTCTAAGTCGTTTTATAGGTACCCCTCACTTAGGGCAAAAGAAAGGGGGAACAAGACTTGCTGGAACAAGCAACATCGATGTTGGTCACTAAAAACATCGATGTTTACTCAATTCAGCTTGCGCCAAAATTGAACCAAAGGCTGAAAACATCGATGTTGTGAACAAAAAATCGATGTTCAGTGGTTTTCAGCTCACATAAATTTCAACCAGTAGCTGAAAACATCGATGTTGTCAGGCCAACATCGATGTTCCATCAAAAGCACACCCAAGCTCTTGACCGATGGATCATTCCAGTAGTTTTAAACATCGATGTTCACTTAAGACAACATCGATTTTCTTCATTTGGAGCCATTTAACATTTCATCTAGAGGCTCAGAAACATCGATGTTGCACATATGAACATCAATGTTCAGCTGTTACTTTTCAAAAATATAGCCGTTGGAGAGAATGAAACATCGATGTTTCCTGACCAGACATCGATGTTTGACCGTTAATTTTCAAAAAAATAGCCGTTGGAGGCTAATCTCAACACTCCAACAGCTCTATTTTGGCTCCCCTATATAAATGATGCCTCCTTCTCTCATTTACACACTCTCCACTGTTCAATAACGTTACTCATGCTCTCAAAATTTATTCTCCTACTAACTTCTTCTCAAGAATGGCAGGTGGCAAGAAGTCTTCCAAAGGCAAATATCCCGTGAAGGAGACACAATAAAAGAAAAGAGGAGGCTCTTCAAGCTTAGCTCCTCAATTTGCAGTGGAAGGCACCTCTGTTTGGTTCTCTACAAGAATCGAGCTCAATAACTTCCAGTCTCTCTTCTCCAAACGCTCAATTGTGTGTCCTCAGTATCTTCTGATGGATTACCCGAAAGAGAAGAAGTACACATAGCTTAAAGCCCATCTTCGAGCATCGGGTTTGTGGGAATTCGTGACCAACAGGGGCTGGCAATATAATGCTGACTTCATCCGAGCCTTCTACTCCACTCTCCTCAGAGATGGTGATGCTCTGTCTGCTCAAGTGAATGGCGTGTCCATCACTATGACATTAGAGGAATTCAGGATGCTTGCTGGATTGCCATTTTAGGGTGAGGACATTGCATCCTATGGAGGTGACCAATGGCTCACGACCTATGAATCTACTTTTCTGCCTGAGCTTGGCTTCACGACTATTGTCTGTCACAATTTTGGAAGGCCAACAATCCATTCCATCAACCCGGAGTACCGAGTTATGTTCTACCCTCTCACCCGGGTGATTAAGCCAAGAGACAGAAATCACACCGCCATGTATGTTGAATATGTGAAGGTGCTTCATGCCATCATTCACCATGCACCAATCAATTGGGCATGATTTGTGCTTATGCACATGTCGGACTATGCATCTGCATACACCGAGCATCCACTGCCATATCCGTTCTTGGTGTTGGATATTTTGTTGAATGCAGGTATTGATGCCGGGGAAGGCGCACAGGTTCCCCACACCAAAATTTGGGTGATAAGGGACGCCACATTCCGAGCCAAATCCTTCAAGCAAGCACCAAGAGCAGACCAATCAGAGGGTTCACGTGCATCCAGCTCTCGCCGCCGAACCTCTGGAGCCACACTTGATTCCATCGCGGATTCCATCCACAACCTACACTTAAGAATGACCAGCATGGGCCGAGCAATCGAGAGGATTGACACGAAAGTGCAAAGACAGGGCCACTCCCTTAGGTCTTACTTTGCCCATGTGAACTATAATCCTCCACCATATCACACCATACTTCATGGCTATAATTTTGAAGATGAAGGAGATGATGATGATGATGAGAACTTTGATAGGGTTTTCGGGTTTTGGGCCCCTATGTTTAGTGGTTTGGCCAAATTGGTACCCCGACATTTTTTTTGGCCGGGCATATACCCCGAGATTGCATGGGCAGGCCAAACGTATACCCCTGGTCAGGCACCTGCTGACGTGGAGGCTGCCCGGGGTATTTGCGCGTGTTACTGTAGCAAAACGACGTCGTTTTAGAGGAATGGCTTTGAGTGAAGTGGGCCCCACTAAGCCACCTGTGTCCGACATGGCATGAAACGACGTCGTTTTCTCACTTAAAACGACGTCGTTTTGCTACAGTAACACGCGCAAATACCCGGGCAGCCTCCACGTCAGCAGGTGCCTGACCAGGGGTATACGTTTGGCCTGCCCATGCAATCTCGGGGTATATGTCCGGCCAAAAAAAATGTCGGGGTACCAAATTGGCCAAACCACTAAACACGGGGGCCCAAAAAACCCAAAAACCC